>JASDQU010309678.1:155454-177972 GCA_032191745.1 Picea mariana
TAAGTTTTTTGGGAAGAGATGAATGTCACTTTTCTCAGGAGAAAGTTCTTATGAGGAGCCTGAGTACACCATCATCAATACACCATCAAGATTGACTAAAATCATGTGTAACAGATACCAACCTCCATAGTGTACTTCAATTCTAATTGGCCGACAGTGGAGCCAACCGGTTTTAGTGGGTTGACGTGACCAATATCCACTTTGTATAAAATAATGAGTATCTTGGAAACTTGGAGCACTTCTCCAACTTTTGGCGTGGTTTGAACCGCATTTCCAAGATTCCTCATTACGTGTCGTTTTGAGTGTGACTATTGGTCGGGGAATCTTGCATGACTACCCCACCAGATCTTAAGTATGATTTACTTTTCTTAGTGGAGAATAAAGATATGATTTGGTCGAAAGAATCTTGCATGATTTCTACCGCCAAATATCTAAAGTAGATTTAGTGGAAGACATGTAGGGTCCAAAGTCTTGTCTAGTCTCATCGATGAAATGATTCTCTTCTCAAAAAACTTGTATATAAGGAGATGAGAAGTTCATTCGGAGGAGGAGTTTCTAGATTTTGAAGTTAGTAAGTCTTTAAGTTGTCCAAGTATTTCTAAAGCTCCCTTCTATCTGAGCTTTTGAGTCATTATGTGTGCAAGTCTGCATAAGTTTGTAAGTGTGTGAGAGGATAGATCATCCTGCTCATATTGTATACCCTAGCTTTAGAGATTTGGCTCTCTCTTTTTATTATAAAGACTTCTGCAAGCGTTTATGATCTCTGAATATTGTCTCTTTATTGTGCATTTGTTATGATTCTCGTTTCTACTTGCCTACAATTGCAATACGTGTTCCCTGAAAGATTATGTGCCGAGGTTCTCTCAAGAGATAGATAAAGTTCTCTCACCCTGGAGATAAGGTTCTCGAAAGGAAGCTGGACGAAGTTCTCTTAGGTCCTGGAGCACCTGTAGTAAGTCCCGCAAGGCAGGAGGCCGCTTAGGACAGTTTTAGGTGTTGGGTTGTCTAAAGTTTCGTTAGGAGTTTCCAGAAGGTTCACATAAGGCCAAGAGGTGGGGTTCACATAAGGATCATCTTGGGGTTCGCAAGGATAACTAGATTGGTTCTACAGAGAGTAGCAAGCCATAGAAGGTCAAGTAGCAGAAGGAGACAGACGCACAAGACAGATCAATCTTCAAGCTTCATTCTCCGTCGGAGGAAGCCTCTGAGTTCACAAATGGTATCAGAGCCATTTTCGCGTCGGGTATGATAATAGATCTCTCGCTCTGTTAAGTTGTTTTGTTTATAAGTAAAGAAAGAATCTAGAGCCATATCAAGAGTCTCTGGCCTTTGAAAGACAAGGTTTCCACTCTTGCGACTCTCTGAAGCTGTATGAGAAGTCTCGAGCCTTTGAAAGACAAGGTTTCAACTTCTGCGACTTTTTGACAGAGTAACTAGTTTCTGCCTGAGTAGACGGCCAGGAGCTTATCTGACATTCTCTCTCTTCGGAGCAGAGGACTAAGATTAAATGCCCTTCTTTCCTGTGCAGTTATAGTTATCTCTCCTATAACACATGGATTCTTCAGTTTGTTTCTGCTTTGTAAATAATACTGTTGATATTACTATCTCAACTTCAGAGTCTCAACACTGTCTAATGATTCATTATATGCCAACAACAGAGACTCTAGATCCTAGAATACAAGACATTTATAAAGGCATGAGACCTCTTGGAACGCCTAAGTATGGGTTAGGTTATATTGATCAATGCGATCAGGTTATTCCTGATTGTAGGTTTTCAAACCCTCTACTTGACTCCATGAAAAGACCCTCAATAGAGGAAATACACAAATTTCATACAATAATGAAAGGATGTTCCAAGGGATCCATAGAAGAAGTCTGGATCAAAAAGATGTTAAACTGGGATTTGTTTACAAATCCAAAAACAAATGACTTCAACATAGCCACATCAGAAGAAGAAAAGGCAAGACTGTCACAAAAATGGCATAGTTATATTTTTGATAAAAACACATGGATTTCTTTCTATGAATGGAAGAAATTATTCCAGAATGTTGAAGTCCAAATAATGGAAGGAGGATCTGAAAAACCTCCTAAACACAAGTGGAAAAGTCTAGAAGGACAGACAATTGAATCAAGTTCGACTTTTCCTCCATTCAAAGGCATTGTCCTTGAAGACAATAACATACAAGTCAGAGCAGTACCTCTACTGCTTTCTGATGAAGCCACCCAACTAACGGTTGTTGACAAAAGAGTCCAATCACTAGAAAAACAATTAAATTGGACAAACACAGCCTTGAGAGGCATGGCTACACACACATTTGTAACAAATGACTATGCCAGACGTGGACAAATCAGAGACTTGCAAGTCTCTACAAACACTATAGTCTAGTCTATAAATGAAATACAGGATAAAGTTACAAATGTCAAAGAGAAAATGGACACTCCTCTAATAGAAATACCTTCAAAATATAGGGAGTCCAAAAGAAATCATGAAGAATTAATGAAAGGATTAGGAGAAGCCTTCTCCAATATGGGAAAATCACTTCTAGAAATCAAACAGAAGGATAACATCCTTGAAAAACCCATTCCTGATCGTTATATTCTTCCAAATCATCCAATATCCATCTTGTCTCCTCTATATAAACCTTCTGAGACCAAAATGGATAAAAAAATTCCTCATCATTTTCCCCCTGAAAAAGATACACGAGAATCCTCAAAGGAAAATCTTTCCCTTGTATCCATTCAACAACCTGCTTATGAGAATCTCCGTCACCATGTAAATAGACCTCCAATACCTGGCCTCTTGGGAAAAGGAAGATTACCTGAAACCCAAACATTTGCAGAAGATTGGTTCCAAGAATGGAACATTGATAGTTTGTCAGTTGGACAGATTAGACAAATGATTGACAAAATGTATGTTTCATACAAAGTCATGTGTATGAAAGGCAAAACAGAAGTTGAAGCATGCAAATCTATAATTCAATGTTTTACTGGAACACTAAGAAAATGGTGGGAAGTTATTTCATCTCCAATAATGATTGCTAAGATGGAAGCAGAAATCCTAAGAGATGAACAAGGTGATGTGGTATATCATATTAATGAGAACCCCCACAACAACATGATAGGAGCCCTTACCACAACAATCCTTGAACATTGGTGTGGAACCGAATTAGAATTAACAGACAAGCATGAGATAATCCTTATGAACATGAAATGTAGAAAGATGTCAGAGTATGAAGAATTTCACAAGGATTGGACACAGAGAATCTTTGAGGTGCAAGATAGTCAAAACCTTTTATGGAAATAGGTTTACTTGGCTGCTATACCGAGTAAATTTGTAGAATATCTAAAAATGCAGGAAGTTTTCAAGCTTCCATATGAGATGTACACATGGGGAGAAATTTATTCTCTTATTACTAAAGCTCTGGTAGGGTTGTGTGTAAATATGAAAGTCCATAACTTTGTAAATAAGTTATCTCACCTACTAGACATAAAATCTATATGCGAGAAGTATGGTCTATATATTTCAGACGCTATAAAAAGAAAAAGAAAAAAGAAAAAAGAATTCAAAGAAAAGAAAAGATACAGGTACAAGCCCAAAACACACTATTATGAGCCCGGAGATATCAAATTAAAAACTCACGCTCATCAGGCTAGGCAGCAAGTTCAGTGTTGGATCTGTGACAAAACTGGACATATTGCACATAATTGTCCAGAAAATAAAGCCTCAAGGATGTCAAAGGGAAAACATTCTGAACAAAAAGCTAAAGAAGCTCAGGCTAGCAAACAATTATCTTTGAGAACACATTGTAACAGATGTGGGTCAAACAATCATGAAACAAACCAATTCCCACACAACCCCTTTCCAAAAAGAGAAGAAGTACATCTGTTACAACAAGGTTGTTGTTTAGAATCCACTAGTGCCTCTGAGTTTGAATATATCTCAGAAGAAGAAGTTTTGATGAATCAAAATTGCAGATGTAAAAATCCTAACTTTTGTTCTTGTGAAGACAATTCTAATATCTTTGAGTCTAAATCTGAGCCAGAAATCAATGCCAGAGAAAAGATAAAAATCTGAATGTTCAGCAATATGGGCGACCAAGAAGCACAGATGCTAGCACAAATCAAATCCCTACCTGAAGGAGATATGAAGAATTCTCTTCTTGAAACATTTTTAAAATCAATCAAAACAGAATAAAGGTCAAGGTATGTTGAATCCTCAAAAAGAGAACCTTTGTTTTTAGAAGCTTCCTTTGATAGAAATACAAAAACTTTTATCAAATACAATAAGGAAGAAAATTTACAACATACATCAGTAACTGATCTAGCCAAAGAAATGATCCTTTTAAGAAAAGAAGTTACTGATTTGAAAAAAAAATTGAGAAAATTGGAAGAAGAGTCTGAAGACAGCTACAAGGTAGACTCTTGGGCAAGACAAGAAATCAGAGATATCAGGATCCAGTTAGATTCCATATCACCTCCTCTGGAAGATGCACCTTTTGAAGAAAGACTTAAAATTGCAGCCCAACTCCAAGGGCTAAGCGCAATGAAAATCTTGCCTATTAGATTTCAAAAATATCAAAAAGATAAACTTAGAAATAAATTCTGAAATCTTTTGTTTGAATGCACTACTGGATACAGGATCAGATATGAACTTAGTGCATAAAGATTTAATTCCCCCTAAATACTGGTTTCCTAGTAGCTATTCTGGTATAGAATTGGGGAATGTTTCCACAAATATGGATTTTGAAATTCCTAAAGGAATTTTATTATTTGATTAATATGATTTAGGAATGAAAGTCCTATTGTAAGAATTACCAGTCGACTGTATTCTAGGAACTCCTTTTCTATATGCAGTAGAGCCACATGGCTCTTCCCAAACACTTGATAGTGATCCTGGATACTTGATCACTCTACCAAGTATCAATGGCCATCCACCAAAAAAGAAGACTTTGGATTTTATCTCATAATCACATGCTCAAATTGCATATTTTTCAAAAAGCATGGTGATAATTAATACTTGGGATGATTATAGAAATAATTCAGTCACAAAATACTTGGATGATCATACAACCTGGGAAATATATTGTCAGAATTGGGTACCACAATGGCAGCTAAGATGGTCTGAAGGAGTAGAATTTGGGTTGCCATTTTTCTCTACAAACACCATCATTCATGTCATTCTACCACAACATGTGATAGGGAAAATGCACCAAGAATCCACTATTGCAGCCAGACAAAAGTTGGTCGAAATAGGAGATTTAACTAGAATCAGATCTGCAAACAGAAACCAGTTTTGTCAACAAACATAGAGATGGAACCAAACTCCAACATCGAATTTATTCCAAATTAATAGAATGAGAGACATACAGTCATGGCCTCAACAAGATCCTCATCAACGATTGTTCCAGATAAATTACTTCCAGTATAAAGCAATGTGGGATCATGTTTGTTTATGGATTGATAGATACATATATTATTATTGCATGATTAAATTTTCTGATCAATTCTCATCTTTCCCTAAACCAGACTGGCTTCAAGATTGGTGGAAAAAGTTTGGTTTAAATTACAGCGCTATTCATCCAGATGTCATTGATACTGGCAGAATTTTTTTATTCCCTCATAGAAATTTTCCAAACACTGTATATAATTTAGAGAAAATTTCTGAAAATGAGTATAAAATGCTTTTTATCAGAGAAAAGTAGCCATGGGTCATCAGGACACGGTATGTCCTACATCAAGATGAAGATCATGATGAAGATCCTGAAATGTACCGTGAAATATACACTCAACATTGGGACCCAGACCGCTTTCATCATTTTCATGATCAACCAGTAGAATAATGATTCATAAAGTCTTACTGGCCGACAATGGTGTCAGTCGGTTTTCGTGGGTTGACGATACCAACCTCCACAATGTACTTCAAGTCTAATTGGTCGACAGTGGATCTAATCGGGTTTAGTGGGTTGACGTGACCAATATCCACTTGGTAATAAAATAATGAGTATCTTGGAAACTTGGAGCACTTCTCCAACTTTTGGCGTGGTTTGACCTGCATTTCCAAGATTCCTCTTTACGTGTCGTTTTGAGTGTGACTACTGGTCGGGGAATCTTGCACGACTACCCCACCAGATCTTAAGTATGATTTACTTTTCTTAGTGGAGAATAAAGATATGATTTGGTCGGAAGAATATTGCACGATTTCTACTGCCAAATCTCTAAAGTAGATTTAGTGGAAGACATGTAGGGTCCAAAGTCTTCTGTAGTCTCATCGATAAAATTATTCTCTTCTCCAAAAACTTGTATATAAGGAGATGAGAAGTTCATTCGAAGGAGGATTTTTTAGAGTTTGAAGTTAGTAAGTCTGTAAGTTGTCCAAGTCTTTCTAAAGCTCCCTTCTGTCTGAGATTTTGAGTCATTCTGTGTGCAAGTCTGTATAAGTCTGTAAGTGTGTGAGCGAATAGAGCATCCTACTCATATTGTATACCCTGGCTTTAGACCTTTGGCTCTCTGTTTTAATATAAATACTTCCGCAAGCGTTTATGATCTCTGAATATTGTCTCTTTATTATGCATTTGTTATGATTATCATTTCTACTTGCCTACCATTGCAATCTGTGTTCCGTGAAATATTATGTGCCGAGGTTCTCTCAAGAGATAGATAAAGTTCTATCACCATGGAGATAAGGTTCTCGGAAGGAAGCTGGCCGAGGTTCTCTTAGGTCCTGGAGCACCCGTAGTAAGTCTCGCAAGGCAGGAGGCCGCTTAGGGCAGTTTTAGGTGTTGGGCTATATGAAGGTTCACTAGGAGTTTCCAGAAGGTTCACATAAAGCCAAGAGGTGGGGTTCGCATAAGGATCATCTTGGGGTTTTCCAGGATAACTGGATTGGTTCTGCAGAGTAGCAAGCCATAGAAGGTCAAGTAGCAAAAGGATACAGATGCATGAGACAGATCAATCTTCAAGCTTCATTCTCCATCGGAGGAAGCCTCTAAGTTTACAAATGGAATCAGATCCATGAAGCCATTTTCACGCCGAGTATGATAACAGATCTCTCGCTCTGTTAAGTTTTGTTTTAAAATAAAAGAAAGAATCTAGAGCCGTATCAAGAGTCTCGAGCCTTTGAAAGACAAGGTTTCCACTCTTGTGACTCTCTGAATCCATATCAGAAGTTTTGGGCTTTTGAAAGACAAGGTTTCCACTTCTACGACTTCCTGAAAGAGTAACTAGTTTTTGCCTGAGCAGTCGGCCAGGAGCCTATCTTACATTCTCTCTCTTTGGAGCAGAGGACTAAGATTAAACGCCCTGCTTTTCTTTGCAGTTATAGTTATCTCTCCTATAACATAATGGATTCTTCAGTTTCTTTCCGAGAATTAAAAAATGATGAAGATCAAAGTACATCTGGAAGAGACTCTGTTAGTAGTATAGAATCTATGTTTTCTAACAATAGATCCCATAGTCTAAATTATGCCAGCATTGAAGAAGTAGAAACTCAGCCTCAAGATGCTTGGAAATTACCCGCTATATCTCCCAGCCAAGTCTATAAAGACCTAAATATGTTTCATCTCAAGGCTATCTCAGGGTAATAATAAAAGAATCAGTTAGTCGGATACAACAAAATAGTGATGTCAGCCAAACTATTTCCTTGATAAATGTCAAAGAAGTCCAGAATGAAGCCAAAAAACATGGAACAAATTATTTACATTTTGGATGCATCCGAGTTGGAATTAGTCCCTTGGTTCACAAAGGCATTGATTCCTATGCTCTGTGTACAGTCAAGGATATGACACACAACAAATTCACTGATTCATTAATAGGAGGAATAGTAGCCCCTCTTTCAAATGGTCCTGTTTATTTTGATTGTTTTCCCAACTTCTCTGTATATACTTTTGATGATAACCTTGGAGATATATTAAAAATACAAATCAGAACCACTAGATTTGATATGTGCCAAACTAGAACAAATATATCTATCCAAACCAGGGGATGCTTTAGACATACCAATACTCTATTCCCGACAGTCTTGCATACTCCTAGCCAAACTTCTCAGTCGAGTACTTTGGTTCTAACTGACCCTTTAAATCAAAAAATGGAGCATCAAACAATTGGTTGGGAAAATCTTTCTTTTCCCACAGACTGGGTCATTGATACACCAAAAGCTCCTATTCCAAGGTCGATCACTTCTATCCAAATAAAATAATCTGCATCCTCTGCAGTTATTTCCTTTCCACAAAAATCCTTATCGCATAATAATTCTTTAGTCTCATCCTCATCCTCCTCTTCATCCTTTTGCCTACACCCTTCATTACAATCTCTTGCAAACTCCATTGGCCATGTTCCTTTTGCAGTTCAATGCTTAGACTGCAGGAAATTATTAACCCTATCCAGCCTTTCTGCATTCACAGAAGAAGATCATTTACAGTTTGAAAATGTCAATCATAATCCACGAACTGACCTTCCACCGCCACATTCTACTGCAAAAGATCCCTGCCCACACCCACAGTGTTCTGACTTTCCTTTCCCTCATGAACCACATATTCTTGTTGTACAGATTCATGTTCAGCAATATGGCTGACCAAGAAGTAGAGATGCTAGCACAAATCAAAGCCCTATACTGAATTAGCAACCTGCGAACTCTCTTCAAAAGTAAGTTTTCTGGGAAGAGATGAATATCACTTTTCTCAAGAGAAAGTTCTTATGAGGAGCCTGAGTACACCATCATCAATACACCATCAATATTGACTAAAATCATGGGTAACATATACCAACCTCCACAGTGTACTTCAAGTCTAATTGGCCAGCAGTGGAGCTAATCGGGTTTAGTGGGTTGACGTGACCAATATCCACTTTGTAATAAAATAATGAGTATCTTGGAAACTTGGAGCACTTCTCCAAATTTTGGCGTGGTTTGACCCACATTTCCAAGATTCCTCTTTACGTGTCGTTTTGAGTGTGACTACTGGTCGGGGAATCTTGCACGACTACCCCGCCAGATCTTAAGTATGATTTACTTTTCTTAGTAGAGAATAAACATATGATTTGGTCGGAAGAATCTTGCACGACTTCTACCGCCAAATCTCTAAAGTAGATTTAGTGGAAGACATGTAGGGTCCAAAGTCTTGTCTAGTCTCTTCGATTAAATGATTATCTTCTCCAAAAATTTGTATATAAGGAGATGGAAAGTTCATTCGGAGGAGGAGTTTTTACAGTTTGAAGTTAGTAAGTCTGTAAGTTGTCCGAGGCTTTCTAAAGCTTCCTTCTGTCTGAACTTTTGAGTCATTCTGTGTGCAAGTCTGCATAAGTCTGTAAGTGTGTGAGCGACTAGAGAATCGTACTCATATTGTATACCCTGGCTTGAGAGCTTCGGCTCTCTGTTTTAATATAAAGACTTCCGCAAGCGTTTATGATCTCTGAATATTGTCTCTTTATTGTGCATCTGTTATGATTCTCGTTTCTACTTTCCTACCATTGCAATCTGTGTTCCCTGAAAGATTATGTGCCGAGGTTCTCTAAAGAGATAGATAAAGTTCTTTCACCCTTGAGATAAGGTTCTCTGAAGGAAGCTGGCTGAAGTTCTCTTAGGTCCTGAAGCACCTGTAGTAGGTCCTGCAAGGTAGGAGGCCTCTTAGGGAAGTTTTAGGTGTTGGGTTGTCTAAAGGTTCACTAGGAGTTTCCAGATGGTTCACATAAGGCCAAGAGGTGGGGTTCACATAAGGATCATCTTGGGGTTCACCAGGATAACTGGATTGGTTCTGCAGAGAGTAGCAAGCCGTAGAAGGTCAAGTAGCAGAAGGAGGCAGACGCACGAGACAGATCAATCTTCAAGATTCATTCTCCATCGGAGGAAACCTCCGATTTTACAAATGCCAAATTTCAAAGGGTCATGGATGATTCATTAAAACCCTACTTTGACTGGCTTGTTGTATATATTGATGACATACTTGTGTTTTCATCCTTTGTAGATCAACACTTCAAACATCTTAAGAAATTTCCCCAAATAATCAAGCAGTCATGCCTAGTATTTTCAAAAAAGAAGCTTGAATTATTCAAAACAGAGATCAAGTATCTAGGCCATACTATAAAAAATGGAGAGCTTACTCTACAGACACATGCTGTGGAATTTGCTGACAAATTTGCTGACAAAATAACTAAAAAGGTTCAGTTACAAAGATTCTTGGGTAGTTTAAATTATATCAGTCATTTTTATAAAGGTTGTGCTCAAGACAGGAAATTATTAAATGACAGATTGAAGAAAGACCCTAGTCCTTGGACTGAAGCACATTCTCGGACAGTCAAAAATATAAAATCCAAGACCAAAAATCTCCCTATATTGCATATTTCTGATGATGACATTCCTAAAATAGTTGAAACAGATGCTAGCAACATTCGATGGGGCGCATTCCTCAAACAAATCAGGCATTAGGGAGATAAGAAAAAGGAAGAAATTATCCAATTTACCTCAGGTCTTTGGCAAGAAGCAGAGAAAAATTTCTCAGCTTTAGATAAAGAAATAAAAGCAACACTGAATGTTATTCATTAATTTGAAATTTATCTTATTTATAAGAAATTTCTCTTAAGAACTGATGCTGCTGCCATGAACAAGGTCTTGAATAAAGATATAAGATCTCCTGGTGATGCTAAATTTGCTAGATGGCAAGATTTGTTCAAGAATTTTGATTTTTCTATTGAATATATCAAAGGTACTAATAATTCCATCCTAGATTTCTTAAGTTGAGAACACTTACAAGGTTCCTGCATGATAATCTCTATTCAACTCAGAAATGGAGCAGAAACACTGGTAAACATTCATGATTCTTTAAATTGGGAAATATATGAATCTGAATGGATACCACATTGGGAATTAAGAAGTACCAAAATATTAACTCAAACAACTCAGCTTGCATATTCCAATTTAGTACCAGAGATACAACCAAGGAGAGTTTCAAATGTGTTAGCTCCCATCATTGCTAGAGATACACAAAATACAGTTGAAGCACAAGACGCTTTAACTAACAAGTTTCATGATATTGATCTTATTTGGGATATCAGGGACAATCTGGGAAATAATCAACAATATTTTTTCCTAAACAGACCACGATTATTATACCATTGGCCTGAAAGAAATACAGAAATTTATTTCCCAAATAGTGATTATAATTACTCATCTTATAAAGAGCTATGGTGGAACTTTATTCAGTAGGAAGAGTTTTTAACTCTAACTAAATTTGGAAATATTAACACAGCTACAGCAGGAAGACCACCCCTTTGGCTTGTAGATTGGTGGAAAGATTTTGGCCTAAACAAAGGAGCAATTGATCCAAGAATCTTAAGTTCTATATCTCCCTTACAATCAATCCAAAATCTGTTTGAATACAGACCAAATAAAGGCAAGATGCTATGTCACTTCATACTTAATCATTTCCAATGGGCTGTCAAAGTAAAAACCATTATCCAAATCATGAATGGACAACCCTTCATTGCATGAAAAGTATATACAAAAATGTGGGACATGCTGAATTATGAACAAAGGTTTTTAACTCATATCGAAAATGACTAAGATATGATCCTAAAAATATCTTCAGGTCTTACTGGCCGACAGTGGTGTTAGTTAGTTTTCGTGGGTTGACGATACCAACCTCCACAGTGCACTACAAGTCTAATTGGTTGACAATGGAGCCAATCGGGTTCAGTGGGTTGACGTGACCAATATCCACTTTGTAATAAAATAATGAGCATCTTGGAAACTTCTAACACTTCTCCAACTTTTGGCGTGATTTGACCCGCATTTCCAAGATTCCTTTTTACGTGTTGTTTTGAGTATGACTACTGGTCAGGGAATCTTGCAGGACTACCCCGCTAGATCTTAAGTATGATTTAATTTTCTTAGTGAAAAGTAAAGTTATGATTTGGTTGGAGGAATCTTGCACGATTTGTACCACCAAATCTCTAAAAGTAGATTGAGTGGAAGACATGTATGGTCCAAAGTCTTGTCGAGTCTCATCGATGAAATGATTCTCTTCTCCACAAATTTGTATATAAGGAGAAGAGGAGTTCATTCTCGGGGAGGAGTTTTTAGAGTTTGAAGTTAGTAAGTTTGTAAGTTGTTCGAGTCTTTCTAAAGCTCCCTTATGTCTGAGGTTTTGAGTCATTCGTTGTGCAAGTCTGCATAAGTCTGTAAGTGTGTGAGTGAATAGAGCATCCTGCTCATATTGTATACCCTATCTTTAGAGCTTCGACTCTCTGTTTTAATATAAAGACTTCCACAAGCATTTATGATCTCTGAATATTGTCTCTTTATTGTGCATCTGTTATGATTCTCGTTTCTACTTGCCTACCATTGCAATCTATGTTCCCTAAAAGATTATGTGCCAAGGTTCTCTCAAGAGATAGATAAAGTTCTCTCACCCTGGAGATAAGGTTCTCGAAAGGAAGCTGGCAGAAGTTCTCTTAGGTCCTGGAGCACCCATAGTAAGTCCCGCAAGGCAGGAGGCTGCTTAGGGTAGTTTTAGGTGTTGGGTTGTATAAAGGTTCGTTGGGAGTTTTTGGAAGGTTCACATAAGGCCAAGAGGTGGGGTTCGCATAAGGATCATCTTGGGGTTCGCCAAGATAATTGGATTGGTTTTGTAGAGAGTAGCAAGCCGTAGAAGGTCAAGTAGCAGAAGGAGACAAATGCACAAGACAGATCAATCTTCAAGCTTCATTCTCCGTCGCAAGAGTGGAGACCTTGTCTTTCAAAGGCTCGAGACTCGTGATACAGCTCTAGATTCTTTCTTTTATTTTAAAACAAAACTTAATAGAGCGAGAGATCTGTTATCATACCCGGCGCGAAAATGGCTTCATGGCTCTGATACCATTTGTAAACTCAGAGGCTTCCTTCGAAAGAGAATGAAACTTGAAGATTGATCTGTCTCGTGCGTCTGTCTCCTTCTGCTACTTGACCTTCTACGGCTTGCTACTCTCGGCATAAATGATCCAGTTATCCTGGCGAACCCCAAGATGATCCTTATGTGAACCCCACCTCTTGGACTTATGTGAACCTTCCAAAAACTCCTAGCGAACCTTCAGACATCCCAACACCTAAAACTGCCCTAAGCAGCCTCCTGCCTTGCGGGACTTACTACGGGTGCTCCAAGACCTAAGAGAACTCTGTCCATCTTCCTTCCGAGAACCTTATATTCAAGGTGAGAGAACTTTATCTATCTCTCGAGAGAACCTCAACACATAATCTTTCAGGGAACACAAATTGCAATGGTAGGCAAGTAGAAACGAGAATCATAATAGATGCACAATAAAGAGACAATATTCAGAGATCATAAATGCTTGCGAAAGTCTTTATATTAAAACAGAGAGACAAAACTCTAAAGCCAGGGTATACAATATGAGAAGGATGCTCTATTCGCTCACACACTTACAGACTTATGAAAACTTGCACACAGAATGACTCAAAAGCTCAGACAGAAGGGAGCTTTAGAATGACTTGGAAAACTTACAGACTTACTAACTTTAAACTCTAAGAACTAATCCTTGAGAATGAACTCATCTTCTCCTTATATACAAATTTGTGGAGAAGAGAATCATTTCATCGATGATACTTGACAAGACTTTGGACCCTACATGTCTTCCACTCAATCTACTTTTAGAGATTTGGCAGTAGAAATGGTACAAGATTCTTCCAACCAAATCATAACTTTATTTTCCACTAAGAAAAGTAAATCATACTTAAGATCTAGCGGGGTAGTCGTGCATGATTCCACGACCAGTAGTCATACTCAAAACGACACGTAAAAAGAAATCTTGGAAATGCGGGTCAAACAATGCCAAAAGTTGGAGAAGTGCTCCAAGTTTCCAAGATGCTCATTATTTTATTGCAAAGAGGATATTGGTCACGTTAACCCACTGAACTCGATTGGCTCCATTGTTGGCCAATTAGACTTGAAGTACACTGTGGAGGTTGGTATCGTCAACCCACAAAAACCGACTGACACCACTGTCGGCCAGTAAGACCCAAAGATACTTTTAGGATCATATCTTAGTCATTTTCGATATGAGTTAAAAACCTTTGTTCATAATTCAACGTCTCCCACATTTTTTTATATACTTTTTGTGCAATGAAGAGTTGGCCATTCATGATTTGGATAATGGTTTTTACTTTGACAACCCATTGGAAATGATTAAGTATGAAGTGACATAGCATATCGCCTTCATTTGGTCCATATTCAAAGATATTTTGGATTGATTGCAAGGGAGATATAGAACTTAAGATTCTTGTATCAAATGCTCCTTTGTTTAGGCCAAAATCTTTCCACCAATTTGCAAGCCAAAGGGGTGTCTTCCTGCTGTAGCTGTGTTAATATTTCCAAATTTAGTTAGAGTTAAAAACTCTTCCTGCTGAATAAAGTTCCACCACAGCTCTTTATAAGATGAGTAATTATAATCACTATTTGGGAAATAAATTTCTGGATTTCTTTCAGGCCAATGGTATAATAATCGTGGTCTGTTTAGGCAAAAATATTGTTGATTATTTCCCAGATTGTCCCTGATATCCGAAATAAGATCAATGTCATGAAAGTTGTTAGTTAAAGCGTCTTGTGCTTCAACTGCATTTTGTGTAGCTCTAGCAATGATGGGAGATAACACATTTGAAACTCTCCTTGGTTGTATCTCTAGTACTAAATTGGAATATGCAAGCTGAGTTGTTTGAGTTAATATTTTGGTACTTCTTAATTCACAATGTGTTCTCCAGTCAGATTCATATATTTTCCAATTTAAAGAATCAGGAATGTTTACCAGTGTTTCCGCTCCATTTCTGAGTTGAACAGAGATTATCATGCAAGAACCTAATGTTTACCAGTGTTTCTGCTCTATTTCTAAGTTGAACAAAGATTATCATGCAGGAACCTTGTAAGTGTTCTCGACTTAAGAAATCTGGGATGGAATTATTAGTACCTTTGATATGTTCAAAAGAAAAATCAAAATTGCTGAACAAAGCTTGCCATCTAGCAAATTTAGCATCACCAGGAGATCTTATATATTTATTCAAGACCTTGTTCATGGCAGTAGCATCAGTTCTTAAGAGAAATTTCTTATAAATAAGATAAATTTCAAATTTATGAATAACATTCAGTGATGCTTTTATTTCTCTATCTAAAGCTGAGTAATTTTTCTCTGTTGCTTGCCAAAGACCTGAGGCAAATTGGATAATTTCTTCCTTTTTCTTATCTTCCTGATGCCTAATTTGTTTGAGGACCACTCCCCATCTAATGTTGCTAGCATCTGTTTCAACTATTTTAGGAAGGTCATCATCAGAAATATGCAATATAGGGAGATTTTTGGTCCTGGCTTATATATTTCTAATTGCCTGAGAATGTGCTTCAGTCCAAGGACTAGGGTCTTTCTTCAATCTGTCATTTAATAATTTCCTGTCTTGAGCACAACCTTTATAAAAATAACTGATATAATTTAAACTACCCAAGAATCTTTGTAACTGAACCTTTTCAGTTATTTTGTCAGGAAATTTGTCAGCAAATTCTACAGCATGTGTTTGTAGAGTAAGGTCTCCATTTTTTATATTATGGCCTAGATACTTGATCTCTATTTTGAATAATCCAAGCTTCTTTTTTGAAAATACTAGGCCTGCCTGCTTGATTATTTGCAGAAATTTCTTAAGATGTTTGAGGTGTTGATCTACAGAGGATGAAAACACAAGTATGTCATCAATATATACAATAAGCCAGTCAAAGTAGTGTTTTAGTGTATCATCCGTGACCCTTTGAAATTTGGATGGTGCATTCTTTAGGCCAAATGGCATAACATTCCATTCATAATATCCATCTGGGACATTGAAAGCTATTTTAAATTTATCTTCTTCTTTGATAGCCACTTAGATCAAACTTTGAAAATATTTTTGCACCAACAATCCTTGTAACCAAACTAGTCTTGTTTGGGATGGGGTATGTATCATCAGCCAAGAATTTGTTGAAAGGCTTATAATTTACTACTAGCCTGGGAATGCCTCTTACTTGTTCAAAATGTTTGTTCACATAGAACCCATAAGAATTCCAAGGACTAGTAGATTCTCTGATGAACCCTTTACTAGGGAGACCCTTAATTTCTTCTGCACACAGTCTCTGGTATTCAACATTCATAGGAATGGCTCTACTCTTACAAGGTTTTCCTTCATAGTCTTCCTTGTATGGAAGAGAGACTTCATGCTTCTTTTGCTTTTAAAAATCTGTGGGATTTTCTGAGCATACTTGATCAATAAATTCTTTCTTCAACAGAAGAATTTTCTATTGAATTTGATTTTGGCTTAACTGCTAGCATAGTGGATCCATGGGGTTCAACTTCTGCAAGGAATGGCATCCCTGAGATGCAAGCTATAGGAATGTCGTCTAGCAGGAATTTTAAGTGCAGGAAATATTGTTTGAAGCAGAGAGTGGCTTCATGAATTTGAAAGGAGATTTCTGTTGGAATATTTCCAAGTCCAATAGCACTTGCTTGAGTCTTTTGCCAGAAATTTACAGGAATAATTTCCTTATTCAAAAGATTGAGGTCAGATCCTATATCTAGCAGAGTTTTCAAATGAAAAGGCATTCCTTGAAATTTTAAATCCATAAGGACATGGGATTTTTTATGTTGAATTGGAAATACTTTCTCTTATTTTTGTTCTGTCTTGTTTTCTTGTTCTTTGATAAACTTTTTAAGTTTACCTATTTCTTTCCCTAAATCTGAGATGGAGAGTGTATGGACAGAACAACATGTAGGCTTAATTGAACATGGTTCCAAAGCCTTTTTAGAGCAATTTCTTGGGATCAAAATTCTTCTTTTAGTCCTACATTCATAAAAGGAGATGAACATATCCTTTTCATCCATATAATCTTTCCATTCCTTAGATGACCTCACTTTTTCTTCATTTGATCTATTTGAAGAAAAATCTTCAACATTTGGATGAGTAAAGAGATCCCAATTTAACATATCTTTCATCCAATCTGCTTTTACTTTATGTTTTTGACATCCCATCATTAGAGAAAGGAATTTTTGAATTAAAACTCATAAGGATTAGCTCATATTTGTCTGCTAATTCTAATTCGGTTCCAAACCAATGTTCAAGGATTGTTGTGGTAAGGGCTCCTATCATGTTGTTGTGGGGGGTCCCATCAATATGATATACCACATCACCTTGTTCATCTCTTCGGATTTATGCTTCCATCTTAGCAATCATTATTGGAGATGAAATAAATTCCCACCATTTGCTTAGTTTTCCAGTAAAACATTGAATTATAGATTTGCATGCTTCAACTTCTGTTTTGCCTTTCATACACATGACTTTGTATGAAACATACATTCTGTCAATCATTTGTCTAATATGTCCAACTGACAGACTATCAATGTTCCATTCTGGGAACCAATCTTCTGCAAATGTTTGGGTTTCAGGTAATCTTCCTTTTCCCAAGAGGTCAGGTGTTGGAGGTCTATTTACATGGTGAGGGAGATTCTCATAAGCAGGTTGCTGAATGGATACAAGGGAAAGATTTTCCTTTGAGGATTCTGGTGTATCTTTTTCAGGGGGAAAATGATGAGGACTTTTTTTATCCATTTTGGTCTCAGAAAGTTTATATACAGGAGACAAGATGGATATTGGATGATTTGGATGAATATAAGGATCATGAATGGGTTTATCAGGGATATTATTCTTTTGTTTAATTTCTAGCAGTGATTTTCCCATATTGGAAAGGGCTTCTCCTAATCCTTCCATTAATTCTTCATGATTTCTTTTGGACTCTCTAGATTTTGAAGATATTTCTATTAGAGCAGTGTTCATTTTCTCTTTGACATTTGTAACTTTATCCTGTATTTCATTTACAAACTGGACTACAGTGTTTGTAGAGACTTGCAAGTCTCTGATTTGTCCACGTCTGGCATAGTCATTTGTTACAAATGTGTGTGTAGCCATGCCTCCTAAGGTTGTGTTGTTCCAATTTAATCGTTTTGCTAGTGATTGGACTCTTCTATCAACACCCATTAGTTGGGTGGATTCATCAGAAAGTAGTAGAGGTACTGCTCTGACTTGTCTATTATTTTCTTCAAGGACAATGCCTTTGAATGGAGGAAAAGTTGAACTTGATTCAACTATCTATCCTTCTAGACTTTTCCACTTGTGTTTAGGAGGTGTTTCAGATCCTCCTTCCATCATTTGGACTTCAACATTCTAGAATAATTTCTTCCATTCATAGAAAGAAATCCATGTGTTTTTATCAGAAATATAACTCTGCCATTTTTGTGACAGTCTTGCCTTTTCTTCTTTTGATGTGGCTATGTTGAAGTCATTTGTTTCTGGATTTGTAAACAAATCCCGGGTTTAACATCTTTGTGATCCAGACTTCTTCTATGGATCCCTTGGAACATCATTTCATTATTGTATGAAATTTGAGTATTGCATCTATTGAGGGTGTTTTCATGGAGTCAGGTAGAGGGTTTGAAAACCTACAATCAGAAATAACCTTATCACATTGCTCAATATAACCTAACCCATACTTAGGTGTTCCATGAGGTCTCATGCCTTTATAAATGTCTTGTAGTCTAGGATCTAGAGTCTCTATTGTTGGAATATAATGAATCATTAGACAGTGTTGAAACCCTAAGTTGAGACAGTACTATCAACAATATTATTTACAAAGAGGAAACAAACTGAAGAATCCATGTGTTATAGGAGAGATAACTATAACTGCACAGAAAAGCAGGGCGTTTAATCTTAGTCCTCTACTCCGGAGAGAGAGAATGTCAGATAAGCTTCTGGCCGACTGCTCAGGCAGAAACTAGTTACTGTGTCAGGAAGTCGCAGAAGTGGAAATCTTGTCTTTCAAAGCCCCGAGACTTCTGATACGGCTTCAGAGAGTCGCAAGAGTATAAAACTTGTCTTTAAAAGGCCCGAGACTCTTGATACGGCTCTAGATTATTTCTTTACTTATAAACAAAACAACTTAACAGAGCGAGAGATATGTTATCATACCCGGTGCAAAAATGGCTTCATGGCTGTGATACCATTTGTAAACTCAGAGGCTTCCTCCGACAGAGAATGAAGCTTGAAGATTGATCTGTCTCGTGTGTCTGTCTCCTTCTGCTACTTGACCTTCTTCGTCTTGCTACTCTCTGCAGAGCCAATCCAGTTATCCTGGAAAACCCCAAGATGATCCTTATGCAAACTCCGCCTCTTGGCCTTATGTGAACCTTCCGAAAACTCCTAGCGAACCTTCAGACATCCCAACACCTAAAACTGCCCTAGGTGACCTCCTGCCTTGCGGGACTTACTACGGGTGCTCTAGGACCTAAGAGAAATTTGGACAGCTTCCTTTCGAGAACCTTATATCCAGGGTGAGAGAAATTTATCTATCTCTTGAGAGAACCTCGACACATAATCTTTTAGGGAACACAGATTGCAATTGTAGGCAAGTAGAAACAAGAATCATAACAGGTGCATAATAAAGAGACAATATTCAGAGATCATAAACACTTGTAGAAGTATTTATATTAAAACAAAGAGTGGAAGCTCTAAAGCCAGTTTATACAATATGAGCAGGATGCTCTATTCGCTCTCATGCTTACCGACTTATGCAGATTTTCACACAGAATGACTCAAAAGCTTAGACAGAAGGGAGCTTTAGAAAAACTCGGACAACTTACAGACTTATTAACTTCAAACTCTAAAAACTCCTCCTCCGAATGAACTTCTCATCTTCTTATATAGAAGTTTTTGGAGAAGAGAATCATTTCATCGATGAGACTAGACAAGACTTTGGACCCTACATGTCTTCCACTAAATCTACTTTAGATATTTGGAGGTAGAAAGCATGCAAGATTCTTCCGACCAAATCATATCTTTATTCTCCACTAAGAAAAGTAAATCATACTTAAGATTTGGCGGGGTAGTCATGCAAGATTCCCCGACCAGTAGTCACACTCAAAACGACACATAAAGAGGAATCTTGGAAATGTGGGTCAAACCACGCCAAAAGTTGGAGAAGTGCTCCAAGTTTCCAAGATACTCATTATTTTATTACAAAGTGGATATTGGTCACGTCAACCCACTAAACCCGATTGTCTCCACTGTCGGCCAATTAGACTTGAAGTACAATATGGAGGTTGGTATCTTCAACCCACGAAAACCGACTGACACCATTGTCGACCAATAAGACTTTATGAATCATTATTCTACTGGCTGGTCATGAAAATGACGAAAGTGGGTTGGGTCCAATTGTTGAGTGTATATTTCATGGTACATTTCAGGATCTTCATCATGATATTCATCTTGTTGTAGGACATACCGTGTCCTGATGACCCATGGATGCTTTTCTCTGATAAAAAGCATTTTATACTCATTTTCAGAAATTTGCTCTAAATTATATACAGTGTTTGGAAAATTTCTGTGAGGGAATAAAAACATTCTGGCAGTATCAATGGAATTTGGATGAATAGCGCTGGAATTAAAACCAAACTTTTTCCACCAATCTTGAAGCTAGTCTGGTTCAGGAAAAGATGAGAACTGATCAAAAAATTTAATCATGCAATTATAATATCTGTATCTATCAGTCCATAAACAAAAATGATCCCACATTGATTTATAATGGAATTAATTTATCTGGAACAATCGTTGATGAGGATATGGTTGAGGCCATGACTGTATGTCTCTCATTCTATTAATTTGGAAGAAATTCCATGCTGGAGTTTGCTTCCATCTCTGTATTTGTTGACAAAACCAGTTTCTATTTGCAGATCTGATTCTGGTTAAATCTCCTATTTCAACCAACTTTTGTCTAGCTGCAATAGTGGTTGCTTGGTGCATTTTCCCTATCACATGTTGTGGTGGAATGACATGAATGCTAGTGTTTGTAGAGAAACCTGGCTTCCTCCGATGGAGAATGAAGCTTGAAGATTGATATGTCTTGTGCACCTGTCTCCTTCTGCTCCTTGACCTTCTACGGCTTGCTACTCTCTACATAACCAATCCAGTTATCCCGGCGAACCCCAAGATGATTCTTATGTGAACCCCACCTCTTGGCCTTATGTGAAATGGTGTAGACCCCCAACCCTCGGGTTAAGTTCCACGCAAGATCGCTCTTTGTGTTCTCCCTTTGATTCTAACTGACTCTTTTATTCCTTTTCGGGAAATCAAACACACCTACAATGGTGTCACCACATGTCCTTATGAATTGAGCCCGCGTGCACTGACGCTAAGCACCAATTCAAATTCTCTGATCCACTATGTGATCACATCCCTCACTATTTTGAAACTTTGGATATCGTGACTTTGCGACTCCTATTACCGACTGTCACGACTCTTTGACCTCTGAAATCCAAATTACCGATTGACTGAAATGTAGGCCTCGTTAGCCTCCACACTTACATCGCATCTCACAATTTCGGGAATCCTAGAAAAAATATCTCGATATCCTATTCCCCAAAATGTCGAAATACCGAATTTCGACATGTTTCCCAGTGCTGGCCCGCAACGAAACTTTCCGCCTTTTTCGGGTTTTCAGACTTTGAGATTTCATGAAACCTGATGCTAAGCTTTCAGTTCTCCATCCCACAAAATCCCAAAATGGTCAACGAATTCGACTTTGCTTCTTGACAAGTACGCCACCTGTCCACTCTGCTATCCTCTATATTTGGATGTGAATTCTTCTGCCCCCTCAAACCTCCAAAATCTGAAATGAAAGTTCACGAGTAACCCAACGACCCTTGTCGACATGGATCTACAGCCCTATCTCTCCTGATATTATACTTCAGAAAACAATCACCATAACTCCCCTTTCTCCTCTACAAGATCTAACGGCTCTCGGGACTTCGCAAATTCTCCACAGAGAATTTCGACCACCCAAATTTCTTCTTCAAAGACCTTTGGTCCTAATTTGACCCTGCGTCTCTCTTGTGGAACCTATCCTCTGCACGATGGCTAAAGTTGCCTTCTGCTCTTCCAACCCCTTGAAGATGCTAACTCTCCTGAGCTTTCCTTCGCCAACTGGACCCTCCTAAATGACTTCTGCACGCACTCCTTGTGGCACTTTCCTCAAATACGTCTAAGTATTTGAGTTCTTTTGACTCTGTGCAACTCTTTGTGATATTAATCCTTTAGTCCTCTCCTTGGTTGATGAGTTCTGAACTTCCAACCAACCTGCACACACCTTACACAACTTCTGTGCCTGACTCACACTTCTGCAGAAAATGAGGACTACGTTCTCCCTCCTGAGCTTCCAGAGATGAACTCTGAACTTGTCAACGCACTCCTTGCGGAGCTTCACTACACTCCTTGCAGGAACTCTTGCTCAGATAGAGAAACAATTGAAACTCATTCCCTTACTCCCTCAGACTTCAAATACTAAACATGAAATCATACATACATAGCATAAAAGAAAATGTATAACAAAAAGAGTAAAACAACCATGAGCATAGCATTCAACATGCATACACAGAAAGTATTAGAACACCATGAGTCTGAGTCAAAGCTTCGTATATTAATCTCAGAAC
>JASDQU010309678.1:178072-201981 GCA_032191745.1 Picea mariana
TTCACTATTTTCTCCTGCTTCTCCAAATTTGTAAGGGTACAAATCTGAGATGTTGAATATCGATGAAATTCTGATCCCATCAGGTGATTCAATCTCATATGCATTTGCCCCAAATTTCCTTATGATCCTGCATGGTCCAATTTTCTTCATCTTTAGTTTGTTATATATCCCCCTTGGGAACCTTTCCTTCCTCAGATGCGCAAGAATCAAATCACCAACTTCAAATTGAAGTTCTCACCTGTGTTGATCTGCTCTGCGCTTATACTCTTGGCTTGAATTCTGCAATCGCCTCTTCACTTGGCTGTGAAGTTCCTTCATTGCCTCTGCAAAATATTCTGCACTAGCACTCCTAGTTTCATTCTGTTCTGAATCTTTCAATTCAGAAACTCCTCTTGTTTGCATTCCATAAACAATCTGAAATGGAATCTGCCCTGTGCTTCTATTGATTGAATCATTATAAGCAAATTCTGCCTATGGTAGAATGTGATCCCATTGACTGTGATGTTCAGTCACTAGGCTCCTTAGTAAATCTCCCAAGCTTCTATTTACAACTTCTATTTGCCCATCCGTCTGAGGATGATAAGTTGAGATAAATGACAAACTCGTCCCCAAATTCTTCCATAAAGTCCTCCAGAAATGTCCCACGAACTTGGTGTCTCGATCTGAAACTATACTCCTTGGTAAGCCATGAAGTCTGACAACTTCTTTGAAAAACAGGTTCGCAATGTGAGTTGCGTCACTGGTTTCCTGACATGGTATAAAGTGTGCCATTTTTGAAAATATGTCCACTACCACAAAGATCGAATCAAACCCTCTTTGCGTTCTTGGTAGCCCTAAGACAAAATCCGTGCTCACTCCATCCCATAGCCTCTCTAGTATGGGTAACGGCTGATATAATCCTGTGTTCTGTTTCCATCCCTTTGTGTGCTGACAAATTCTGCATCTGCCCACAAATATTTTGACATCTGCTCTCATTTCTGGCCAAAAATATGAGCCATTCAAATTCGAGAACGTTTTATCATGACCGAAATGTCCGACCAATCCTCCACTGTGTTTCTCCTTCAACAGATTCTCCCTCATGGAGCCTTTTGGAACACATAATTGATTACCTCTGAATAATAATCCATCCTGGATCATATATTCAACCCATTGACTTCTATCCCTGAGAATTGGATTCTCAGATGCTTCATACGCCTCTCCGAAATCTGGATCATCTCTGTACATATCCTTGAGGTTATCAAAACCCAAAGTTCTGACTCTGAATTCCTGCATAAGAAATATGGATCATCTCTGTACACTTCCCGCTCAAAGCATCAACAACTTTGTTAGCAGTTACAAAAATATGTTTAATTAGAAAAGTAAAATTTTTCATGTATTCAACCCATTTTGCATGCTTCTGGTTCAATTTATCTCATTGAGTTACAAATTGTAATGCATGATTGTCACTGTACAAAATGAACTCTTTAGAAACCAAGTAGTTCTTCCACTTCTTCAGTACCTGTATGACCGCATAAAATTCTTTTTCACACGTGGAGTACTTAACCTTTGCCTCATTCAGTTTCTGACTGAAGTATGCGACTGGCCTGTCATCTTGACTCAAAACCACTCCAATTGCAAAGCCACTAGCATCACACCTGACCTGAAACGTCTTATTGAAATCTGGCAACACGAGAATTGGCTGTTCATTGATCTTCCTTTTTAACAAATTGAATCTTTTCTCTGCTTCTTCTGTCCATTGAAAAGATTTATGTCTTTTCTTCACTGTGTCCATCATCGGTGTGCTAATTCCACTGAAATTCCTGTAGAAACTAGCCAATCCATGAAAACTTCGAACTTCAAAGATACTCCTTGGTGATGGCCAATTCTTGATCACCTCCACTTTATCTGGATCCATCCTCAACTTATCTGCAGAAATAACAAAACCTAAATAAATGAGCTCTGTCTTCATGAATGAGGATTTCTCCATATTTATTAGCAGTTTCTCTTGCTGTAATCTTCTCATCACTGTAGCCAAATGCTTCAGATGCTCTGCCTTTGTTTTACTAAAAATCAGTATGTCATCAAGATACAAAATGACAAATTTTCTGACGAAATCCTTCAGGACTTCATTCATCAATCTCATGAAGGTACTTGGCGCGTTTGTTAAGCCAAAAAACATAACAAGCCATTCATACAACCCTTTGTTATTCTTGAAGGATGTCTTCCATTCGTCACCTTCTCTCATACGAATTTTATGATACCCACTTTTCAAATCAATCTTCGAAAAAAAAATTGCCCCACTCAAACAATCCATCAAATCATCCATTCTTGGCAATGGAAATCTATACCTGATGGTAATCCTATTAATTTCTCTTGAGTCTGTACACATCCTCCAGCCTCCACCTTTCTTTGGACTAAGCACTGTCGAAACATCACATGGACTCAATCTTTCTCTAACCAACCCTTTATCCATTAAATCCTGAGCCTGTCTTTTAACATCTTCATTCTCCTGTGACATCAATCTGTACGTTGCTTTGTTCAATAAACTAGCTCCAGGTATAAGATCGATGTGATGACTTATACTTCTGATTGGTGGGAACGAACAAGGTAGTTCATCCACTACTATATCAGTAAATTCCTCCACTAATTTTTGGATTTCCTCCGGTAAATCATCTACTCTTGTGCTGGTCAAAACAATTCTAGGTTTCCTGACCACAATGAATTGTGGATCTTCCTTCTTCTTAACCTCCTTAAGAAGTTCCTTTCTGCTCATGAGAAGTACAATGTTGCTTACTTTAGGTTTCACCTCTCTGTCCTTAATCAACAACAACATGTGAGTTCTCCCATTCTTCTCTAGGGTGTATGTGTTCTTTCTCCCATCATGAACCACGTTCATATCGTATTGCCACGGTCTACCCAACAATAGATGACAAACATCCATGGGAATGACATCACACAATATCTTATCATTATATCCTCCTATTTTAAATTCAACTAAACATTGTTTAGTGACATCTACCTGATGTCCTTTTTGTAGCCATGAAACTCTGTATGGACTTGGATGTTTAATAGTCTCCAGCTCCAGCTTTTCCACCATCTTTGTAGAAACGATATTTTCTGTGCTACCACTATCCACAATGGCCTTGCATACCCTGTCTTTGGTCTTGCAAGCAGTCTGAAAAAGACTGTTCCTTTGGACTAGATTCTCCGCCTCCTTTTCTGGTGTTAAGAGAACCTTCCTCATCACCAGTGATCTTCCGCCTTCAGCGTCCTCTGCTTCGACATTCGACTTTTGTGCTTCGGAAATGTGAGTTTCTCCTCCTTCTTTCTTCTTATCTGGGCATTCATAAGATTTGTGTCCATTTTTTCCACATGTGAAGCATTTTATTACTCCACCTCTACCTCTTCCTCTTCCTCTAGCGTGAGGAAAAGTGTTGTTATCAACATACTATCCTCTCTGTGAACTTCCATCTCTCTCAGTTTTAGGTTGAAGTTTCTTCCACTCTTCCTTAGGCTTCTGATTCCTATCTTGGAGAACTGTTTTTCTTCTAGGATAACTTCTACCTTAGCCTCTCTGACCCTTATTTTGGCTCAACTTCTCTTCAGCCTTCAGAGCCATCTGATAAGCATCTTCTACAGTTCGAATGATCATAATCTTGAATGTCGTATCTTAGACCATTCATGTACCTGGAAACCTTTTCATCATCACTTTCGCAATGACCTGCTCTGATGTTTAGTTTGTAGAACTCTTCAGTGTACTCCTTCACTGACATCAGCTTCTGTCTCAAATTCGGCATCCTTCGAAACAAAGTAATTTGGTAATCCTTGGGAATGAACTTTGCTTTCATCTTGGCGACCATTCTATCCCAACTCTTGATTTTCTACTTGCCTTTGCAGTCTCTGTCAGCTTGTAGTTCATCCCATCACAATGCTGCATGTCCTTTAAGTCTTGTGACAACATGGTTCACCTTTTTGTCTTCCTTGACATCTTCATAGTCAAAATATGTGTCCAGAGATCTAATCCAGTCTAGAAGTTCTTCAACATCCAGGTTTCCCTCATATACTGGAATGCCAATTTTTTCTCTAGCACCCATCCTTGCAACAACCCTGAATAGGCGTTCATTTGCTGCATCCTCTGTTGCAACGGTTTCTTCTCCATGTCCAGCTTCATCTTCACTTTCAGCATCACTGATGTCTCTAGCATCGACTGTGCGTCTCTGTGTAGTCTCCATGGCATCAAGCCTAGCATGTAGTTTGCACATTTCTCTCTCCACCGCTGGATCAGGCATTGCCATCGGCCTGTCTCTTCTTCTCGGCGGCATGGCTATAAAACTCCTCTTTTCCCTACTACGGAAAGCAAGGAAAATTTTCCTAGGCTCTAATAACAGAATTGTGTAGACCCCCAATCCTCGGGTTAAGGTCTGCGCATGATCGCTCTTTGTGTTCTCCCTTTGAGTCTAACTGACTCTTTGATTCCTTTTCGGGAAATCAAACACACCTACAATGGTGTAACCACAGGTCCTTATGAATTGAGCCTGCGTGCACTGATGCTAAGCACCAATTCAAATTCTTTGATCCACTATGTGATCGCATCCTTCACTATTTTGGAACTTCGGATATCGTGACTTTGCGACTCTTGTTACCGAGTGTCTCAACTCTTCGACCTCTGAAATCTGAATTGTCGATTCGCCGAAATGTAGTCCTCATTATCCTCCACACTTATATCGCATCTCACGATTTTCGGGAATCCAGGAACAAATATCCCAATCTCCTATTCCCTGAAATGCCGAAATATCGAATTTTGACACGTTTCCCAGTGTTGGCCCACAATGGAACCTTCTGCCTTTTCGGGTTTTCGAACTTCGCGATTTCGTGAATCCTAATGCTAAGATTTCGGTACTCCAACCCATGAACTCCCGAAACGGTCAACGAATTCGACTTCGCTTCTTGAAAAGTACGCCACCTATCCACTCTGTTGTCCTCTATCTTTGGACATGAATTCTTCTACCCCCTCAAACCTCCGAACTCCGAAATGAAAGTTCACGAGTAATCCAACTACCCTCGTCGACTTGGATCTACGACCCTATCTCTCCTGAGCTTATACTTCGAAAAACAATTTCCATAACTACCCTTGCTCCTCTACAAGATCTAATGGCTCTCGGGACGTCGCAAATTCTCCACAGAGAATTTCGACCACCTGAATTTTGTCTTCAAAGACCTTTGGTCCTAATTTGACCCTACGTCTCTCTTGTGGAACCTATCCTCTACATGATGGCTAAAGTTCCCTTCTGCTCTTCCAACCCCTTGAAGACGCTAACTCTCCTAATCTTTCCTTCACCAACTCGAGCCTCCTAAATGACTTCTGCACGCACTCCTTGCGACACTTTCCTCAAATACGTCTAAGTGTTTGAGTTCTTTTGACTCTGTGCAGCTCTTTGTGACAACAGTCCTTTAGTCCTCTCCTTGGTTGATGAGTTCTGAACTTCCAACCAGCCTACACACACCTTGCATGGCTTCTGTGCCTGACTCACACTTCTGTAGAAAATGAGGACAACATTCTCCCTCCTGAGCTTCCAGAGATGAACTCTGAACCCGTCAATGCACTCCTTGCGGACACTTCACTGCACTCCTTTTAGGAACTCTTTCACAGATAGAGAAACAATTGAAACTCATTCCCTTACTTCCTCAGACTTCAAATACTAAACATGAAATCATACATACATAGCATAAAACCAAATGTATAACAGAAAGAGTAAAACAACCATGAACATAACATTCAACATGCATACACAGAAAGTATTAGAACACCATGAGTCTGAGTCAAAGCTTCATATATTAATCTCAGAACTTCTGTACATGGCCTCTTCTACACAACTCTCTGCTTCTTCTCCTCTTTGCTCTATGCTTAATTGATAATGTTACTAATGCTACAAATGATACAAGATGAGGGTGTCTATAGCCGGTTTTCCCTCCTACAGTCTAAACTGTCCAATCTGTATTTAAACCTACCTACTTACATTAACTTCCTATAAATGCCTCTACACCTTACATATGAGAGAAGATTGCTCAAGATCTGTTTACAACCATGGAAGTATGCACCCTCTTAACTATTACATTAATGTGTCAAAACATTTCAAAAAAAATGTGCGCTGGTGCTTTCCAGCTGTCTTCCATCTTTGCGCTTGCTTGCTACTTGCGATGCTTCTGCATCATGAACCTTCCGGAAACTCCTAGCGAACCTTCAGACAAACCAACACCTAAAATTGCCCTAAGTGGCCTCCTTCCTTGCGAGACTTACTACGGGTGCTCTAGGACCTAAGAGAACTTTGGCCAGCTTCCTTCCGAGAACCTTATCTCCAGGGTGAGAGAACTTTATCTATCTCTTGAGAGAACCTCGGCACATAACCTTTCAGGGAACACAGATTTCAATGGTAGGCAAGTAGAAACGAGAATCATAATAGATGCACAATAAAGAGACAATATTCAGAGATCATAAACGCTTGCAGAAGTCATTATATTAAAACAGAGAGCCAAAGCTCTAAAGCCAGGGTATACAATATGAGCAGGATGCTCTATTCGCTCACACACTTATAGACTTATGCAGACTTGCACACAGAATGACTCAAAAGCTCAGACAGAAAAGAGATTTAGAAAGACTTGGACAACTTACAGACTTACTAACTTCAAACTCTAAAAAATCCTCCTCCGAATGAACTTCTCATCTCCTTATATACAAGTTTTTGGAGAAGAGAATCATTTCATCGATGAGACTAGACAAGACTTTGGACCCTACATGTCTTCCACTAAATCTACTTTAGAGATTTGGCGGTAGAAATCGTGCAAGATTCTTCTGACCAAATCATATCTTTATTCTCCACTAAGAAAAGTAAATCATACTTAAGATCTGGCAGGGTAGTCATGCAAGATTCCCTGACCAGTAGTCACACTCAAAATGACACGTAAATAAGAATCTTGGAAATGCCGGTGAAACCACGCCAAAAGTTGGAGAAGTGCTCCAAGTTTCCAAGATACTCATTATTTTATTACAAAGTGGATATTGGTCACGTCAACCCACTAAACTTGATTGGCTCCACTGTCGGCCAATTAGACTTGAAGTACACTGTGGAGGTTGGTATCGTCAACCCATGAAAACCAACTGACACCACTGTAGGCCAGTAAGACTTTATGAATCATTATTCTACTGGCTGGTCATGACAATGTCGAAAGCGGTCTGGGTCCCAATGTTGAGTGTATATTTCACGGTACATTTCAGGATCTTCATCATGATCTTCATATTGTTGTAGGACATACCGTGTCCTGATGAACCATGTATGCTTTTCTCTTATAAGAAGCATTTTATACTCATTTTCAGAAATTTGCTCTAAATTATATACAGTGTTTGGAAAATTTTTGTGAGGGAATAAAAACATTCTGGCAGTATCAATGAAGCTAGTCTGGTTCAAGGAAAGATGAGAACTGATCAGAAAATTTAATCATGCAATAATAATATCTGTATCTATCAGTCCATAAACAAACATGATCCCACATTGCTTTATACTGGAACTAATTTATCTGGAACAATCGTTGATGAGGATATTGTTGAGGCCATGACTGTATGTCTCTCATTCTATTAATTTTTAAGAAATTCGATGCTGGAGTTTGGTTCCATCTCTGTGTTTGTTGACAAAACTAGTTTCTGTTTACAGATCTGATTCTGGTTAGATCTCCTATTTCGACCAACTTTTGTCTAGTTGCAATAGTGGATGTTTGGTGCATTTGGCCTATCACATGTTGTGGTGGAATGACATGAATGTTGGTGTTTGTAGAGAAACCTCGCTACCCAAATTCCACTCCTTCAGACCATCTTAGCAGCCATTATGGTACCCAATTCTGACAATATATTTCCCAGGTTGTATGATCATGCAAGTATTCTGTGACTGGAGTATTTCTATAATCATCCCAAGTATTAATTATCACCATGCTTTTTGAACAATATGCAATTTGAGCATGTGATTCTGAAATAAAATGCAAAGTCTTCTTTTTTGGTGGAAGGCCATTGATACTTGGTAGAGTGATAAAGTATCCAGGATCACCTTCAGGTGTTTGGGAAGAGCCATGTGGCTCTAATGCAGACAAAAAAGGAGCTCCTAGAATATAGTCGACTGGTAATTCTGACAATAGGAATTTCATTCCTAAAGCATATTCATCAAATAATAAAATTCCTTTAGGAATTTCAAAATCCATATTTGTGGAAACATTCCCCAATCCTATAGTAGAATAGCTACTAGGAAATTAGTATTTAGGGGGAATTAAATATTTATGCACTAAGTTCATATATGATCCTGTATCCAGTAGTGCATTCAAACAAAAAATTTCAGAATTTATTTCTAAGTTTATCTTTACTTGATATTTCTGAAATCTAATAGGCAAGATTTTCATTGCGCTTAGCCGTTGGAGTTGGGTTGCAGTTTTAGGTCTTTCTTCAAAAGGTGCATCTTCCATAGGAGGTGGTTTGGAATCTAACTGGATCCTGATATCTCTGATTTCTTGTCTTGCCCAAGAGTCTACCTTGTAGCTGTCTTCAGACTCTTCTTCCAATTTTCTCAATTTTTCTTTCAAATCAGTAACTTATTTTCTTAAAAGGATCATTTCTCTGGTTAGATCAGTTACTGATGTATGTTGTAACTTTGCTTCCTTATTGTATTTGATAAAAAAATTTGTATTTCTATCAAAGGAAACAAAGGTTCTCTTTTTGAGGGTTTAGCATACCTTGACCTTTGTTCTATTTGATTGATTTTAAAAATGTTTCAAGAAGAGAATTCTTCATATCTCCTTCGGGTAGGGATTTGATTTGTGCTAGCATCTGTGCTTCTTGGTCGCCCATATTGCTGAACATGCAGATTTTTATATCTTCTCTGGCATTGATTTCTGGCTCAGATTCAGACTCAGAGATATTAGAACTGTCTTCACAAGAACAGAAGTTAGGATTTTTACATCTACAATTTTTATTCATCAAAACTTCTTTAGCTATCCTGAGCTTCTTTAGCCTTTTGTTCAGAACGTTTTCCTTTTGACATCCTTGAGGCTTTATTTTCTAGACAATTATGTGCAATATGTCCAGTTTTTCCATAGATCCAACATTGAACTTGCTGCCTAGCCTGATGAGCGTGAGTTTTTAATTTGAGATCTTCAGGGTCATAATAGTGTGTTTTGGGCTTGTACCTATATCTTTTCTTTTCTTTGAATTCTTTTTGCTTTTTTCTTTTTCTTTTTACAGGGTCTGAAATATATAGACCATACTTCTCGCATATAGATTTTCTGTCTAGTAGGTGAGATAACTTATTTACAGAGTTATGGACTTTCATATTTACACACAACCCTACCATATATTTAGTAATAAAAGAATAAATTTCTCCCCATGTGTACATCTCATATGGAAGATTGAAAACTTCTTTCATTTTTAGATATTCTACAAATTTACTTGGTATAGCATCCAAGTAAACCTGTTTCCATAAAACATTTTGAGTATCTTGCACCTCAAAGATTCTCTGTGTCCAATCCTTGTGAAATTCTTCATACTATGACATCTTTCTACATTTCATGTTCATAAGGATTAGCTCATGCTTGTCTGCTAATTATGATTCGGTTCCACACCAATGTTCAAGGATTGTTGTGGTAAAGGCTCCTATCATGTTGTTGTGCGGGGTCCCATCAATATGATATACCACATCACCTTGTTCATCTCTTAGGATTTCTGCTTCCATATTAGCAATCATTATTAGAGATGAAATAAATTTTCACCATTTGCTTAGTGTTCCAAAAGGTTCGCTAGGATTTTCCGGAAGGTTCACATAAGGCCAAGGGGTGGGGTTCACATAAGGATCATCTTGGGGTTCGCCAGGATAACTGGATTGGTTCTGTAGAGAGTAGCAAGCCTTAAAAGGTCAAGTAGTAGAAGGAGACAGATGCACGAGACAGATCAATCTTCAAGCTTCATTCCCCATCGGAGGAAGCCTCTGAGTTTACAAATGGTATCAGAGCCATGAAGCCATTTTCACGCCGGGTATGATAACAGATCTCTCGCTCTGTTAAGTTTTGTTTTAAAATAAAAGAAAGAATCTAGAGCTGTATCAAGAGTCTTGGGCCTTTGAAAGACAATTTTTCGACTCTTGTGACTCTCTAAAGCCGTATCAGAAGTCTCGGGTGTTTGAAAGACAATGTTTCCACTTCTGCGACTTCCTAAAAGTGTAACTAGTTTCTGCCTGAGCAGTCGGCCAGGAGCCTATATGACACTCTCTCTCTCCGGAGTAGAGGACTAAGATTAAACGCCCTGCTTTTCTGTGTAGTTATATTTATCTCTCCTATAACATAATGGATTCTTCAGTTTCTTTCCGAGAGTTACAAAATGCTAAAGATCAAAGTACATCTGGAAGAGACTCTGTTAGTAGTCTAGAATCTATGTTTGCTAACAATAGATCCCATAGTCTAAATTATGCCAGCATTGAAGAAGTAGAAACTCAGCCTCAAGCTGCTTGGAAATTACCCGCTATATCTCCCAGCCAAGTCTATAAAGACCTAAATATGTTTCATCTCAAGGCTGTCTCTAGGGTAATAGTAAAAGAGTCAGTTAATCAGATACAAAAAAATAGTGATGTCAGCCAGACTATTTCCTTGATAAATGTCAAAGAAGTCTAGAATGAATCCCAAAAGCATGGAACAAATTATTTACATTTTGAATGCATCCAAGTTGGAATGAGTCTCTTGGTTCACAAAGGCATTGATGCCTATTCTCTGTGTATAGTCAGGGATATGACACACAACAAATTCACTAATTCATTAATAGGAGGAATAGTTGCCCCTCTTTCAAATGGTCCTATTTATTTTGATTGTTTTCCCAACTTCTCTGTATATACTTTTGATGATAACCTTGGAGATATATTAAAACTCCAAATCAGAACCACTGGATTTGATATGTGCCAAACTAGAACAAATATATCTATCCAAACAAGGGGATGCTTCATACATACCAATACTCTATTCCCGACAGTCTTGCATACTCCTAGCCGAACTTCTCAATCCAGTACTTTGGTTCTAACTGACCCTTTAAATCAAAAAATGGAGCATCAAACAATTCGTTGGGAAAATCTTTCTTTTCCCACAGACTGGGTGATTGATACACCAAAATATCCTATTCCAATGTCGATCACTTCTGCCCAAATAAAAGAATCTGCATCCTCTACAGTTATTTCCTTTCCACAAAAATCCTTATCACGTAATAATTCTTCAGTCTCATCCTCATCCTCCTCTTCATCCTTTTGCCTACACCCTTCATTACAATCTCTTTCAAACTCCATTGCCCATGTTCCTTTTGCAGTTCAATGCTTAGACTGCAGGAAATTAGTAACCCTATCCAGCCTTTCTGCATTCACAGAAGAAGATCATTTACAGCTTGAACATGTCAATCATAATCCAGGAACTGACCTTCCACCGCCACATTCTACTGCAAAAGAAATCTGCCCACACCCACAGTGTTCTGACTTTCCTTTCCCTCATGAACCACATATTCTTGTTGTATAGATAAACTCATGTACAAAAATTAACAGAAGATTCCAAGCGGTTATACCAGAAGACATCGGAAGACCATCTGCTCCTGAAGTCAAAAAATTCCTTTCTCTAATGATGGGATGTCAAAAACATAAAGTAAAAGCAGATTGGATGAAAGATATGTTAAATTGGGATCTCTTTACTCATCCAAATGCCAAAGCTTTTGCTTCAAATAGCTCAAATGAAGAAAAAGTGAGGTCATCTAAGGAATGGAAAGATTATATGGATGAAAAGGATATGTTTATATCCTTTTATGAATGGAGGACTAAAAGAAGAATTTTTATCCCAAGAAATTGCTCTAGAAAGGCTTTGGAACCATGTTCAATTAAGCCTACATGTTGTTCTATCCAGACACTCTCCATATCAGATTTAGGGAAAGAAATAGGTAAACTTAAAAATTTTATCAAAGAACAAGAAAACAAGACAGAACAAAAAGAAGAGCAAGTATTTCCAATTCAACATAGAAAATTCCATGTCCTTATGGATTTAAAAATTCAAGGAATGCCTTTTCATTTGAAAACTCTGCTAGATACAGGATATGACCTCAATCTTTTGAATAATTAAATTATTCCTATAAATTTATGGCAAAAGACTCAAGCAAGTGCTGTTGGACTTGGAAATATTCCAACATAAATCTCCTTTCAAATTCGTGAAGCCACTCTCTGCTTCAAACAATATTGCCTGCACTTAAAATTCATGCTAGTCGACATTCCTATAGCTTTCATCTTGGGGATGCCATTCATTCCAGCAGTTGAACCCCATGGATCCACTATGCTTGCAAATAATAGACCTGGTTATTTTATTAGCATTCCCTCTGTATCCAAAGACAAAAAAGTTACCATAAATCTTCCTTTTGTATCTGTCCCCAGGATATCCAATATGGTACAAACCATAAAAAATAAAATCCTCAAAATTGAAGAATTAAAGGGAAAACAATCTGGGATAAGAATAAGAGAGCAGTTAAGCCAAAATCAAATTCAACAAAAAATTCTTCTGTTGAAGCAAGAATTCATTGATCAAGTATGCTCAGAAAATCCCACAGCTTTTTGGAAGAAAAAGAATCATGAAGTCTCTCTTCCATACAAGGAACACTATGAAGGAAAACCTTGTAAGAGAAGAGCTATTCCTATGAATGCTGAATACTAGAGATTGTGTGCAGAAGAAATTAAGGGTCTCCTTAGTAAAGGGCTCATCGGAGAATCTACTAGTCCTTGGAATTGTTATGGGTTCTATGTGAACAAACATTCTAAACAAGTAAGAGGCATTCCCAGGCTAGTAGTAAATTATAAGCCTTTAAACAAAGTCTTGGCTGATGATACATACCCCATCCCAAACAAGACTAGTTTGGTTACAAGGATTGCTGGTGCAAAAATATTTTCAAAGTTTGATCTAAAATCAAGATTTTGGCAAGTGGCTATCAAAGAAGAAGATAAATTTAAAACAACTTTCAATGTCCCAGCTGGACATTATGAATGGAATGTTATGCCATTTGGCCTAAAGAATGCACCATCCAAATTTCAAAGGGTCATGGATGATAAATTAAAACCCTACTTTGACTAACTTATTGTATATATTGATGACATACTTGTCTTTTCATCCTCTGTAGATCAATTTGGAATTTGATGGCACTGAATGCTATTCATAAATTTGAAATTTATATTATTTATAAGAAATTTCTGTTAAGAACTGATGTTGCTGCCATGAACAAGGTCTTGAATAAAGATATAATATCTCCTGGTGATGCTAAATTTTCTATATGGCAAGCTTTGTTCAACAATTTTGATTTTTTTGTTGAACATATCAAATGTACTAATAATTCCATCCTAGATTTCTTAATCCGAGAACACTTACAAGGCTCCTGCATGATAATCTCTGTTCAACTCAGAAATGGAGCAGAAACACTGGTAAACATTCCTGATTCTTTAAATTGGGAAATATATGAATCTGAATGGAGACCACATTAGGAATTAAGAAATACCAAAATATTAACTCAAACAACTCAGCTTGCATATTCCAATTTAGTACTAGAGATACGACCAAGGAGATTTTCAAATGTGTTAGCTCCCATCATTGCTAGAGCTATGCAAAATGCAGTTGAAGCACAAGACGCTTTAACTAACAACTTTCATGATATTGATCTTATTTGGGATATCAGGGACAATATGGGAAATAATCAACAATATTTTTGCCTAAACAGACCACGATTATTATACCATTGGCCGGAAAGAAATCCAGAAATTTATTTCCCAAATAGTGATTATAATTACTCATGTTATAAAGAGCTGTGGTGGAACTTTATTCAGTAGGAAGAGTTTTTAACTCTAACTAAATTTGGAAATATTAACACAACTAGAGTAGGAAGACCACCCCTTTGGCTTGCAGATTGGTTGAAAGATTTTGGCCTAAACAAAGGAGAAATTGATCCAAGAATCTTATGTTCTATATCTCCCTTGCAATCAATCCAAAATCTCTTTGAATATGGACCAAATGAAGGCGAGATGTTCTGTCACTTCATACTTAATCATTTCCAATGGGATGTCAAAGTAAAAACCATTATCCAAATCATGAATGGCCAACCCTTCATTGCACAAAAAGTATATACAAAATGTGGGACACGCTGAATTATGAACAAAGGTTTTTAACTCATATCGAAAATGACTAAGATATGATCCTAAAAATATCTTCAGTTCTTACTGGCCGACAGTGGTGTCAGTCGGTTTTCATGGGTTGATGATACCAACCTCCACAACGAATTCAAGTCTAATTGGCTGAAAGTGGAGCCAATCGGGTTCAGTGGGTTGATGTGACCAATATCCACTTTGTAATAAAATAATGAGCATCTTGGAAACTTGGAGCACTTCTCCAACTTTTGGCGTGGTTTGACCTGCATTTCCAAGATTCCTTTTTACATGCCATTTTGAGTATGACTACTGGTAAGGGAATCTTGCACGATTACCCTACCAGATCTTAAGTATGATTTACTTTTCTTAGTGGAAAATAAATTTATGATTTGGTTGGAAGAATCTTGCACGATTTCTACCGCCAAATCTCTAAAAGTAGATTGAGTGGAAGACATGTAGGGTCCAAAGTCTTGTCGAGTCTCATCAATGAAATGATTCTCTTCTCCACAAATTTCTATAGAAGGAGAAGAGGATTTCACTCTCGGGGAGGAATTTTTACAATTTGAAGTTAGTAAGTCTATAAGTTGTCCTAGTCTTTCTAAAGCTCCCTTCTGTCTGAGCTTTTGAGTCATTCTATGTGTAAGTCTGCATAAGTCTATAAGTGTGTGAGAAAATAGAGAATCCTGCTCATAATACCCTGGATTTAGAGCTTCGACTCTCTATTTTAATATAAAGACTTTTGCAAGAGTTTATGATCTCTGAATATTGTCTCTTTATTGTGCATCTGTTATGATTCTCGTTTCTACTTGCCTACCATTGCAATCTATGTTCCCAAAAGATTATGTGCCAAGGTTTTCTCAAGAGATAGATAAAGTTCTCTCACCCTGGAGATAATGTTCTTGTAAGGAAGCTGGCCGAAGTTCTCTTAGGTCCTAGAGAACCCGTAGTAAGTCCCGCAAGGCAGGAGGCCACTTAGGGTAATTTTAGGTGTTGGGTTGTCTGAAGGTTCACTAGGAGTTTCCGGAAGGTTCACATAAGGCCAAGAGGTGGGGTTCGCATAAGGATCATCTTGGGGTTCACCAGGATAAATGGATTGGTTCTGCAGAGAGTAACAAGCCATAGAAGTTCAAGTAGCAGAAGGAGACAAACGCACGAGACAGATCAATCTTCAAGCTTCATTCTACTTTGGAGGAAGACTCTGAGTTTACAAATGGTATCAGAGCCATGAAGCCATTTTCATGCCGGGTACGATAACAGATCTCTCGCTCTGTTAATTTTTGTTTTAAAATAAAAGAAAGAATCTAGAGTTGTATCAAGAGTCTCGAGCCTTTGAAAGACAAGGTTTTCACTCTTGTGACTCTCTAAATCTGTATCAGAAGTCTTAGGCCTTTGAAAGACAAGGTTTCCACTTCTACGACTTCCTAAAAGAGTAACTAGTTTCTTCCTGAGCAGTCGGCCAGGAGCCTATCTGACATTCTCTCTCTCCGGAGTAGAGGAGTAAGATTAAACGCCCTGCTTTTCTGTGCAGTTATAGTTATCTCTCCTATAACATAATGGATTCTTCAGTTTCTTTCTGAGAGTTACAAAATGTTGAAGATCAAAGTACATCTGGAAGAGACTCTGTTAGTAGTCTATAATCTATATTTGCTAACAATATATCCCATAGTCTAAATTATGACAGCATTGAAGAAGTAGAAACTCAGCCTCAAGCTGCTTGGAAATTACCACTGGATTCGATATGTGACAAAATAGAACAAATATATCTATCCAAACCAGGGGATACTTTAGACATACCAATACTCTATTCTCGGCAGTCTTGCATACTCCTATCCGAACTTCTCAATCGAGTACTTTGGTTCTAACTGAACCTTTAAATCAAAAAATGGAGCATCAAACAATTCGTTGGGAAAATCTTTCTTTTCCCATAGAATGGGTCATTGATACACCAAAAGATCCTATTCCAAGGCCGATCACTTCTGCCCAAATAAAAGAATCTGCATCTTCTGTAGTTATTTCCTTTCCACAAAAATCCTTATCGCGTAATAATTCTTTAGTCTCATCCTCATCCTCCTCTTCATCCTTTTGCCTACACCCTTCATTACAATCTCTTGCAAACTCCATTGGCCATGTTCCTTTTGTAGTTCAATGCTTAGACTGCAGGAAATTAGTAACCCTATCAAGCCTTTCTGCATTCACAGAAGAAGATCATTTATAGTTTGAACATGTCAATCATAATCAATGAACTGACCTTCCACCGCCACATTCTACCGCAAAAGAACCCTGCCCACACCCACAGTGTTCTGACTTTCCTTTCCCTCATGAACCACATATTCTTGTTGTACAGATAAACCCATGTACAAAAATTAACAGAAGATGCCAAGCGGTTATACCAGAAGACATCAGAAGACCATCTGCTCCTGAAGTCAAAAAATTTCGTTCTCTAATGATGGGATGTCAAAAACATAAAGTAAAATCAGATTGGATGAAAGATATGTTAAATTGGAATCTCTTTACTCATCCAAATGCCGAAGCTTTTGCTTCAAATAGATCAACTTAAGAAAAAGTGAGGTCATCTAAGGAATGGAAAGATTATATGGATGAAAAGGATATGTTCATCTCCTTTTATGAATGGAGGACTAAAAGAATAATTTTGATCCCAAGAAATTGCTCTAAAAAGTCTTTGGAACCATGTTCAATTAAGCCTACATGTTTTTCTATCCAGACACTCTCCATCTCATATTTAGGGAAAGAAATAGGTACACTTAAAAAGTTTATCAAAGAACAAGAAAAAAAGACAGAACAAAAAGAAGAGCAAGTATTTCCAATTCAACATAAAACGTTCCATGTCCTTATGGATTTAAAAATTCAAGGAATGCCTTTCCATTTGAAAACTCTGCTAGATAGAGGATCTAACCTCAATATTTTGAATAAGGAAATTATTCTTGTAAATTTCTAGCAAAAGACTCAAGTAAGTGCTGTTGGACTTGGAAATATTCCAATAGAAATCTCCTTTCAAATTCCTGAAGCCACTCTCTGCTTCAAACAATATTTCTTGCATTTAAAATTCCTGCTAGCCGGCATTCCTATAGCTTGCATCTTGGGGACGCCATTCCTTGCAGCAGTTGAACCCCATGGATCCACTATGCTAGCAAATAATAGACTTGGTTATTTTATTAGCATTCCCTCTGTATCCAAAGACAAAAGCATTACCATAAATCTTCCTTTTGTATCTGTCCCCAGGATATCCAATATCGTACAAACCATATAAAATAAAATCCTCAAAATTGAAGAATTAAAGGGACATCAATCTGGGATAAGACTAAGAGAGTAATTAAGCCAAAATCAAATTCAATAGAAAATTCTTCTGTTGAAGCAAGAATTCACTGATCAAGTATGCTCAGAAAATCCGACAACTTTTTGGAAGCAAAAGAAGCATGGAGTCTCTCTTCCATACAAGGAATATTGTGAAGGAAAACCTTGTAAGAGCAAATCCATTCCTATGAATGCTGAATACCAGAGATTATGTGCAGAAGAAATTAAGGGTCTCCTTAGTAAAGGGCTCATCAGAGAATCTACTAGTCCTTAGAATTATTATGGGTTCTATGTGAACAAACATTTTGAACAAGTAAGAGGCATTCCCAAGCTAGTAGTAAATTATAAGCCTTTAAACAAAGTCTTGGTTGACGATGCATACCCCATCCCAAACAAGACTAGTATGGTTACAAGGATTGCTGGTGAAAAAATATTTTCAAAATTTGATCTAAAATCAAGATTTTGGCAAGTGGCTATCAAAGAAGAAGATAAATTTAAAACAACTTTCAATGTCCTAGCTGGACATTATGAATGGAATGTTATGCTATTTGGCCTAAAGAATGCACCATCCAAATTTCAAAGGGTCATGGATGATACATTAAAACCCTGCATTGACTGGCTTATTGTATTTATTGATGACATACTTGTCTTTTCATCCTCTGTAGATCAACACTTCAAACATCTTAAGAAATTTCTGTAAATAATCAAGCAGACATGCCTAGTATTTTCAAAAAAGAAGCTTGAATTATTCAAAACAGAGATCAAGTATCTAGGCCATACTATAAAAAATGGAGAGCTTACTCTACAGACACATGCTGTAGAATTTGCTGACAAATTTCCTGACAAAATAACTGAAAAGGTTCAGTTACAAAGATTCTTGGGTAGTTTAAATTATATCAATCATTTTTATAAAGGTTGTGCTCCAGACAGGAAATTATTAAATGATAGATTGAAGAAAGACCCTAGTCCTTGGACTGAAGCACATTCTCAGGCAGTCAGAAATATAAAATCCAAGACCAAAAATCTCCCTATATTGTATGTTTCTGATGATGACCTTCCTAAAATAGTTGAAACAGATGCTAGCAACATTGGATGGGGAGCGGTCCTCAAACAAATCAGGCATCAGGGAGATAAGAAAAACTAATAAATTATCCAATTTGCCTCAGGTCTTTGGCAATAAGAAAAGAAACATTACTCATCTTTAGATAAAGAAATAAAAGCAGCACTGAATGCTATTCATAAATTTGAAATTTATCTTGTTTATAAGAAATTTCTCTTAAGAACTTATGTTGTTGCCATGAACAAGGTCTTGAATAAAGATATAAGATCTCCTGGTGATGCTAAATTTTCTAGAAGGCAAGATTTGTTCAACAATTTTGATTTTTCTGTTGAACATATCAAAGGTACTAATAATTCCATCCCAGATTTCTTAAGTCGAGAACACTTACAAGGTTCCTGCATGATAATCTCTGTTCAACTCAGAAATGGAGCAGAAACACTGGTAAACATTCCCGATTCTTTAAATTGGGAAATATATGAATCTGAATGGAGACGACATTGGGAATTAAGAAGTACCAAAATATTAACTCAAACAACTCAGCTTGCATATTCAAATTTAGTACCAGAGATAAGACCAAAGAGAGTTTCAAATGTGTTAGCTCCCATCATTGCTAGAGCTACACAAAATGCAGTTGAAGCACAAGACGCTTTAACTAACATCTTTCATGATATTGATCTTATTTGGGATATCAGGGACAATCTGGGAAATAATGAACAATATTTTTGCCTAAACAGACCACGATTATTATACCATTGTCCTGAAAGAAATCCAGAAATTTATTTCCCAAATAGTGATTATAATTACTCATCTTATAAAGAGCTCTGGTGGAACTTTATTCAGTAGGAAGAGTTTTTAACTCTAACTAAATTTGGAAATATTAACACAGCTACAGCAGGAAGACCACCCCTTTGGCTTGCAGATTGGTGGAAAGATTTTGGCCTAAACAAAGGAGAAATTGATCGAAGAATCTTAAGTTCTATATTTCCCTTGCAATCAATCCAAAATCTCTTTGAATATGGACCAAACGAAGGCGAGATGCTATGTCACTTCATACTTAATCATTTCCCATGGGTTGTCAAAGTAAAAACCATTATCCAAATCATGAATGGCCAACCCTTTATTGCACGAAAAGTATATACAAAAATGTGGGACACGCTGAATTATGAACAAAGGTTTTTAACTCATATCTAAAATGACTAAGATATGATCCTAAAAATATATTCAGGTCTTATTGGCCAATAGTGGTGTTATTCGTTTTTTGTGGGTTGACGATACCAACCTCCACAGTGTACTTCAAGTCTAATTGGTCGGCAGTGGAGCCAATCGGGTTCAGTGGGTTGACGTGACCAATATCCTCTTTGTAATAAAATAATGATCATCTTGGAAACTTTCAGCACTTCTCCAACTTTTGGCATGGTTTGACCCGCATTTCCAAGATTCCTTTTTACGTGTCGTTTTGAGTATGACTACTGGTTGGGGAATCTTGCATCACTACCCCACCAGATCTTAAGTATGATTTACTTTTCGTAGTGGAAAATAAAGTTATGATTTGGTTGGAAGAATCTTGCAGAATTTCTACCGCCAAATCTCTAAAAGTAGATTGAGTGGAAGACATGTAGGGTCCAAAGTCTTGTCGAGTCTCATTGATGAAATGATTCTCTTCTCCACAAATTTGTATATAAGGAGAAGAGGAGTTCATTATCGAGGCGGATTTTTTTAGAGTTTGAAGTTAGTAAGTCTGTAAGTTGTCCGAGTCTTTCTAAAGCTCCCTTCTGTCTGAGCTTTTGAGTCATTATGTGTGCAAGTCTGCATAAGTCTGTAAGTGTGTGAGAAAATAGAGCATCCTACTCATATTGTATACCCTGGATTTAGAGCTTCGGCTCTCTGTTTTAACATAAAGACTTCCGCAAGTGTTTATGATCTCTGAATATTGTCTCTTTATTGTGCATCTGTTATGATTCTCGTTTCTACTTGCCTACCATTGCAATTTGTGTTCCCTGAAAGATTATGTGCTAAGGTTCTCTCAAGAGATAGATAAATTTCTCTCACCCTAGAGATAAGGTTCTTGGAAGGAATCTGGCCAAAGTTCTCTTAGGTCCTGGAGCACCCGTAGTAAGTCCTGCAAGGCAGGAGGCCTCTTAGGGAAGTTTTACGTGTTGGGCTATCATGGGCAAATCAGAGACTTGCAAGTCTCTACAAACACTATAGTCCAGTCTGTAAATGAAATATAGGATAAAGTTACAAATGTCAAAGAGAAAATGGACACTACTCTAATAGAAATATCTTCAAAATCTAGAGAGTCCAAAAGAAATCATGAAGAAATAATGGAAGGATTAGGAGAAGCCTTCTCCAATATGGGAAAATCACTGCTAGAAATTAAATAGAAGGATAACATCTGTAATAAACCCATTCCTGATCCTTATATTATTCCAAATCATTCAATATCCATCTTATCTCCTGTATATAAACCTTCTGAGACCAACATGGATAAAAAAATTCCTCATCATTTTCCCCCTGAAAAAGATACACCAGAATCCTCAAAGGAAAATCTTTCCCTTGTATCCATTCAGCAACCTTCTTATGAGAATCTCCCTCACCATGTAAATAGACCTCTAGCACCTGGCCTCTTGGGAAAAGGAAGATTACCTGAAACCCAAACATTTGCAAAAGATTGGTTCCCAGAATAGAACATTGATAGTCTGTCAGTTGGACAGATTAGAAAAATGATTGACAGAATGTATGTTTCATACAAAGTCATGTGTATGAAAGGCAAAACAGAAGTTGAAGCATGCAAATCTATAATTCAATGTTTTACTGGAACACTAAGCAAATGGTGGGAAGTTATTTCATCTCCAATAATGATTGCTAAGATGGAAGCAGAAATCCTAAGAGACGAACGAGGTGACGTGGTATATCATATTGATGGGACCCCCCACAACAACATCATAGGAGCCCTTACCACAACAATCCTTGAACATTGGTGTGGAACCGAATCAGAATTAGCAGAAAAGCATGACTTAATCCTTAGGAACATGAAATGTATAAAGATGTCAGAGTATGAAGAATTTCACAAGGATTGGACACAGAGAATCTTTGAGGTGCAAGATAGTCAAAACCTTTTATGGAAACAGGTTTACTTGGCTGCTATACGGAGTAAATTTGTAGAATATATAAAAATGCAGGAAGTTTTCAAGCTTCCATATGAGATGTACACACGGGGAGAAATTTATTCTCTTATTACTAAAGCTCTGGTAGGGTTGTGTGTAAATATGAAAGTCCATAACTCTGTAAATAAGTTATCTCACCTACCAGACAAAAAATTTATATGCGAGAAGTATGGTCTATATATTTCAGACCTTGTAAAAAGAAAAAGAAAAAAGTGAAAAGAATTCAAAGAAAAGAAAAGATACAGGTACAAGCCCAAAACACACTATTATGATCCTGAAGATATCAACTTAAAAACTCACGCTCATCAGTCTAGGTAGCAAGTTCAGTGTTGGATCTGTGGCAAAACTGGACATATTGCACATAATTGTCCAGAAAATAAAGCCTCAAGAATGTCAAAAGGAAAACATTCTAAACAAAAATCTAAAGAAGCTCAGGCTAGCAAACAATTAGCTTTGAGAACACATTGTAACAGATGCGGGTCAAACAATCATGAAACAAACCAATGCCTGCACAACCCCTTTCCAAAAAGAGAAGAAGTACATCTGTTACAACAAGGTTGTTGTTCAGAATCCACTAGTGCCTCTGAGTTTGAATATAGCTCAGAAGAAGAAGTTTTGATGAATAAAAATTGCATATGTAAAAATCCTAACTTCTGTTCTTGTGAAGACAGTTCTAATATCTCTGAGTCTGAATCTGAGCTAGAAATCAATGCCAGAGAAAAGATAAAAATCTGCATGTTCAACAATATAGGCGACCAAGAAGCACAGATGTTATCACAAATCAAAGCCCTACTTGAAGGAGATATGAAGAATTATCTTCTTGAAACAATTTTAAAATCAATCAAAACAGAACAAAGGTCAAGGTATGCTGAATCCTCAAAAAGAGAACCTTTGTTTTTAGAAGCTTCCTTTTATAGAAATACAAAAGCTTTTATCAAATACAATAAGGAAGCAAAGTTACAACATACATGAGTAACTGATCTAGCCAGAGAAATGATCCTTTTAAGAAAAGAAGTTACTGATTTGAAAGAAAAATTGAGAAAATTGGAAGAAGAGTCTGAAGACAGCTACATGGTAGACTCTTGGGCAAGACAAGAAATCAGAGATATCAGGATCCAGTTAGATTCTAGAACACCTCCTCTGGAAGATGCACCTTTTGAAGAAAGACCTAAAACTACAGCCCAACTCCAAGGGCTAAGTGCAATGAAAATCTTGCCTATTAGATTTCAGAAATATCAAGTAAATATAAACTTAAAAATAAATTTTGAAATCTTTTGTTTGAATGCACTGCTAGATACAGGATCAGATATGAACTCAGTGCATAAATATTTAATTCCCCCTAAATACTAGTTTCCTAGTAGCGATTCTGCTATAGGATTGGGGAATGTTTCCACAAATATGGATTTTGAAATTCCTAAAGTAATTTTATTATTTGTTGAATATGCTTTAGGAATGAAATTCCTATTGTCAGAATTACTAGTCGACTATATTCTAGAAACTCCTTTTCTATCTGCAGTAGAGCCACATGGCTCTTCCCAAACACCTGATGGTGATCCTGGATACTTTATCACTCTACCAAGTATCGATGGCCATCCACCAAAAAATAAGACTTTGGATTTTATCTCATAATCACATGCTCAAATTGCATATTGTTCAAAAAGCATGGTGATAATTAATACTTGGGATGATTATAGAAATACTCCAGTCACAGAATACTTGGATGATCATACAACCTGGGAAATATATTGTCAGAATTGGGTACCACAATGGCAGCTAAGATGGTCTAAAGGAGTAGAATTTGGGTTGCATGGTTTCTCTACAAACATCAACAGTCATGTAATTCCACCACAACATTTGATAGGGAAATGCACCAAGAATCCACTATTGCAGCCAGACAAAAGTTGGTCAAAATAGGAGATTTAACCAGAATCAGATCTGCAAACAGAAACTGGTTATGTCAACAAACGCAAAGATGGAACCAAACTCCAGCATGGAATTTCTTCCAAATTAATAGAATGAGAGACATACAGTCATGGCCTCAACAAGATCCTCATCAACAATTGTTCCAGATAAATTACTTCCAGTACAAAGTAATGTGGGATCATGTTTGTTTATGGACTGATAGATACAAATATTATTATTGCATGATTAAATTTTCTGATCAGT
>JASDQU010309678.1:206426-244742 GCA_032191745.1 Picea mariana
GAAGTATTCGCCTCGAGAGTCAGCCATCCCAAGTATCTTGCCTCAAAACCTATGTCAGTCCATGTCCATTTGATCTGTCAATTACATCTCCATGTCTGTTTCGTGTTGTTGATGGGGGATACATCAAGGCCCTCCCTCGACGGGTCTATTCCTGTCGAATACAACACATTATCTAGGAATTAGGCTTAGAAACTAGTTAGTACTTTGGGACCTGCATACCTCAATGGCAGGCCTCCTCACATTCGACAGTGGGTTTACATCACTGACCCCTGATCGAATGATTCCATGGATGTTCGACCTCAGCTCATCTATTCACATTCGCTGGAATGTACTAGGGTACCTTAGGAATCATCGACATTAATGGTGATCTCCCTCGCACTTGTTAACGGTTCACACCATTGACCAATAATCAAGTGGTTTATGCCATGCTCGACATCAAGACATCTATTCACATGGTCATATTCGTACCATATTGGGATTGGTGAGAAGACCCTGGGTTGAGCGATCACTTTGATATATGCTTTGCCCAGACTGCGAAGGAATTCCTATTGGACAAAGAACACATACACTGTCACATAGATCCACTTTATATTGGTCGTGGCTATGTTTTGTCATCTCGTAGATCCACTGTGTATTCTTCGTGGCTACGATCAGTCCGACTCATCAAATTATAGATTCACATTGTATCTTCGGTGGCTATATCTTTTTATCAATACAATTATGGATCCGCAGTGTATTTTATGGCGGCCATATCTTGCAAAGTCTTGATCACCCAAGCATAGGTATGCCTGCCTTGGGTTTTGAAATATGTCATGATATTTGTTGGATGTTTGTGTGCAGCTTCTGTCAGGTTCTCTGAGTCTATACCCTTGCTTGGACGTCTACAATGTATTTCAGTTATCGTTTCGCATCTTCTAACTTCATACTTTGGAGGGCAATCTGTTACACGTCAAAATTACTCAGCTGGATAAGTGTCGCATGTTCCTCTCAATTGTCGTAAGTGTCGCATCTTCCTTAAAACTTTTGCAAGTGTTGCAAACAATGTTCGAGCATACTGCCATGCCGACAACACTAAGGAGACACTTAGAACACCTCATGTGCTTGATTTGAAGAAGGAGAACTGGTTTACTGAAGTCAAATAACTCTTAAAACCTGAAGAGAGCTCTGAAACAAAGGTTTTGAGGGGGAGCGCTCCCTTATATCAGCCTTAGGAGCGCTGGCGCCCCCCTACAAGGCTTCAGGGAGTGTTATAACGCTCCCCTTCCCCCTCTGAAGGAGCGCCACTCATCTTGAAGGCACTGGCACTTCCCTAAAGCTTACCAGGGAGCGCTACAGCGCTCTGATGCCCCTTCTAAGGGAGCACTGCCTAATCTAAGGCAGTAGTTGGCCCGTTGAGGAGAATAAGGGGAGGATATTTCAAGATTAGGAGGTAGTTGTATTCGAATTCTTGGTTTCATCAAGAGATCCCTGATCTAAGGAGGAAGTTCCCAACTTGTTCTAAATATAACTCAAGAGGTTAAGCTCCTCTTAACCTATATAAGCAGGCTCTATGATGGTGGAAAGGGGGGAAGAACTGCTAGTATGAAACCTATGATCTTGGAGGAAACACACAGTCATCCAAAGGAGAGTGATCAGTGAAGCTACTGTTATCTAGGTTGTGGATCTTTCAGGCAAGGGTTAAATGAAGAGGACTTGACGAAGCTGTCGGATTCGCATCTACGATTGTAAGTACTACTGTCATTATTCTCATTAATATGACACGCTTGGCCTGCTTGTTTCTAGTTTGTGTTTAATGTCACATGAACTTATCATTAATTGATAGATCTGTTTTCAAGCTAATATCAATAGATTAGGAAGTGGTTGTATCTTGTTTGTCTGCAGAACTTAGCAAGGAGCAAAGGATTGGAGCGCAACTCAGAGCGTGCAGGGACAAACGTCGATAAAAAGGTACTTATGTCATCCTTCCTTCTCATGTGTTAGTTTAGATAGATATGAAAAGAAGTCAGTGTCCACGTTAAGCATTTTCTGTCTTAGAGTTAGGGTCAAGCTCTTTGAGGCAATCTACTTGTCCGCAGGGAGGTTTTCCTACAACAGCTGCTATACCGAGTAAATTTGTAGAATATCTAAAAATGCAGGAAGTTTTAAAGCTTCCATATGAGATGTACATATGGGGAGAAATTTATTCTCTTATTACTAAAGCTCTAGTAGGGTTGTGTGTAAATATGAATGTCCATAACTCTGTAAATAAGTTATCTCACCTACTAGATAGAAAATCTATATGCGAGAAGTATGGTCTATATATTTCAGACCTTGTAAAAAGAAAAGGAAAAAAGAAAAAAGAATTCAGAGAAAAGAAAAGATATAGGTACAAGCCCAAAACACACTATTATGAGCCTGAAGATATCAAATTAAAAACTCATGCTCATAAGGCTATGCAACAACTTCAGTGTTGGATTTGTGGCAAAACTGGACATATTGCACATAATTGTCCAGAAATAAAGCCTCGAGGATGTCAAAAGGAAAACATTCTGAACAAAAATCTAAAGAAGCTCAGTCTAGCAAACAATTATCTTTGAGAACACATTGTAATAGATGCGGGTCAAACAATCATGAAACAAACCAATGCCCACACAACCCCTTTCCTGGATACTTTATCACTCTACTTTCCTAGATACAGTGATCCTGGATACTTTCCTGGATACAGTGATCCTGGATACTTTATCACTCTACCAAGTATCAATGGCCATCCACCAAAAAAGAAGACTTTGGATTTTATCTCAGAATCACATGCTCAAATTGCATATTGTTTAAAAATCATGGTGATAATTGATACTTGGGATGATTACAGAAATACTCCAGTCACCGAATACTTGGATGATCATACATCCAGGGAAATATATTGTCAGAATTGGGCACCACAATGGCAGTTAAGATGGTCTGAAGGAGTAGAATTTGGGTTGCCAGGTCTCTCTACAAACACTAGCATTCATGTCATTCCACCACAACATGTGATAGGGAAAATGCACCAAGCATCCACTATTGCAGCCAGACAAAAGTTGGTCAAAATAAGAGATTTAACCAGAATCAGATCTGCAAACAAAAACTATTTTTATCAACAAACATAGAGATGGTTTTGAAAACAGTTTCTGTTTGCAGATATGATTCTTGTTAAATCTCCTATTTCGACCAACTTTTGTCTGGCTGCAATAGTGGATGCTTGGTGCATTTGCCCTATCACATGTTGTGGTGGAATGACATGAATGCTGGTGTTTGTAGAGAAAACTGGCAACCCAAATTCTACTCCTTCAGACCATCTTAGCTGCAATTGTGGTACCCAATTCTGACAATATATTTCCTGGGCTGTATGATCATCCAAGTATTATGTGACTGTAGTATTTCTATAATGATCCCAAGTATTAATTATCACCATGTTTTTTGAACAATATGCAATTTGAGCATGTGATTCTGAGATAAAAGCCAAAGTCTTATTTTTTGGTGGATGGACATTCATACTTGGTATAGTGATAAAGTATACAGAATCACCGTCAGGTGTTTGGGAAGAGCCATGTGGATCTACTGCAGATAGGAAAGGAGTTCCTAGAATACAGTCGACTGGTAATTCCGACAATAGGAATTTCATTCCTAAAGTATATTCATCAAATAATAAAATTCTTTTAGGAATTTCAAAATCCATATTTGTGGAAACATTCCCCAATCCTATAGCAGAATAGCTACTAGGAAATCAGTATTTAGGGGGAATGAAATATTTATGCACTAAGTTCATATATGATCGTGTATCCAGTAGTGCATTCAAACAAAAGATTTCAGAATTTATTTCTAATTTTATCTTTACTTGATATTTTTGAAATCTAATAGGCAAGATTTTCATTGCGCTTAGCCCTTGGAGTTGGGCTGCAATTTTAGTTCTTTCTTCAAAAGTTGCATCTTCCAGAGGAGGTGGTCTGGAATCTAACTGGATCCTGATATCTCTGATTTCTTGTCTTGCCCAAGAGTCTACCTTGTAGCTATCTTTAGACTCTTCTTCCAATTTTCTCAATTTTTTTTCAAATCAGTAACTTCTTTTCTTAAAAGGATCATTTCTCTGGCTAGATCAGTTACTGATGTATGCTGTAACTTTGCCTCCTTATTGTATTTGATAAAAGTTTTTGTATTTCTATCAAAGGAAGCTTCTAAAAACAAAAGTTCTCTTTTTTAGGATTCAACATACCTTGACCTTTGTTTTGTTTTGATTGATTTTAAAAATGTTTCAAGAAGAGAATTCTTCATATCTCCTTCAGGTAGGGCTTTGATTTGTGCTAGAATCTGTGCTTCTTCGTCACCCATATTGCTGAACATGCAGATTTTTATCTTTTCTCTGGCATTGATTTCTAGCTGAGATTCAGACTCAGAGATATTAGAATTGTCTTCACAAGAACAAAAGTTAGGATTTTTACATCTACAATTTTGATTCATCAAAAATTCTTCTTCTGAGCTATATTCAAACTCAGAGGCGCTAGTGGATTCTGAAAAACAACCTTGTTGTAACAGATGTACTACTTCTCTTTTGGGAAAGGGTTTGTGTGGGCATTGGGTTTTTTCATGATTGTTTGACCCGCATCTGTTACAATGTGTTCTCAAAGCTAATTGTTTGCTAGATTGAGCTTCTTTAGCTTTTTGTTTAGAATGTTTTCCTTTTGACATCCTTGAGGATTTATTTTCTGGACAATTATGTGCAATATGCCTAGTTTTTCCACAGATCCAACACTGAACTTGCTACCTATCCTGATGAGTGTGAGTTTTTAATTTGATATCTTCAGGCTCATAATAGTGTGTTTTGGGCTTGTACCTGTATCTTTTCTTTTCTTTGAATTCTTTTTTCTTTTTTCTTTTTCTTTTTACAGGGTCTAAAATATATAGACCATACTTCTCGCATATAGATTTTCTATCTGGTAGGTGAGATAACTTATTTACAGAGTTATGGACTTTCATATTTACACACAACCCTACCAGAGCTTTAGTAATAAGAGAATAAATTTTTCCCCATGTGTACATCTCATATGGAAGCTTGAAAACTTCCTGCATTTTTAGATATTCTACAAATTTACTCGGTATAGCAGCCAAGTAAACCTGTTTCCATAAAAGGTTTTGACTATCTTGCACCTCAAAGATTCTCTGTGTCCAATCCCTGTGAAATTCTTCATGCTCTGACATCTTTCTACATTTCATGTTCATAAGGATTAGCTCATGCTTGTCTACTAATTATGATTCGGTTCCACACCAATGTTCAAGGATTGTTGTGGTAAGGGATCTTATCATGTTGTTGTGGGGGGTCCCATCAATATGATATACCACATCACCTTGTTTATCTCTTAGGATTTCTGCTTCCATCTTAGCAATCATTATTGGAGATGAAATAACTTCCCACCATTTGCTTAGTGTTCCAGTAAAACATTGAATTATAGATTTGCATGCTTCACCTTTTGTTTTTCCTTTCATACACATGAATTTGTATTAAACATACATTCTGTCAATCATTTGTCAAATCTGTCCAACTGATAGACTATCAATGTTCTATTCTAGGAACTAATATTCTCCAAATGTTTGGGTTTCAGGTAATCTTCCTTTTCCCAAGAGGTCAGGTGTTGGAGGTCTATTTACATGGTGAGGGAGATTCTCATAAGAAGGTTGTTGAATGGATACAAGGTAAAGATTTTCCTTTGAGAATTATGGTGTATCTTTTTCATGGGGAAAATGATGAGGAAATTTTTTATCCAATTTGGTCTCAGAAGGTTTATATACAGGAGACAAGATGGATATTGGATGATTTGGAAGAATATAAGGATCATGAATGGGTTTATCAGGGATTTTATCCTTCTATTTAATTTCTACCAATGATTTTCCCATATTGAAGAAGGCTTCTCCTAATCCTTCCATTAATTCTTCATGATTTCTTTTGGACTCTCTAGATTTTAAAGATAATTCTATTAGAGTAGTGTCCATTTTCTCTTTGACATTTGTAACTTTATCCTATATTTAATTTACAGAATGGACTACAATGTTTGTAGAGACTTGCAAGTATTTGATTTGTCCACGTCTGGCCTAGTCATTTGTTACAAATGTGTTTGTAGCCATGCCTCTGAAGGTTGTGTTTGTCCAATTTAATTGTTTTTCTAGTGATTGGAATCTTCTGTCAAAACCTGTTAGTTGGGTGGCTTCATCATAAAGCAGTAGAGGTACTGCTCTGACTTGTCTGTTATTGTCTTCAAGGACAATGCCTTTGAATGGAGGAAAAGTCGAACTTGATTCAACTATTTGTCCTTCTAGACTTTTCCACTTGTGTTTAGGAGGTGTTTTAGATCCTCCTTCCATCATTTGGACATCAACATCCTGGAATAATTTCTTCCATTCATAGAAATATATCCATGTGTTTTTATCAGAAATATAACTCTGCCATTTTTTTGATAGTCTTGCCTTTTCTTCTTCTGATGTGGCTATGTTGAAGTCATTTGTTTCTAGATTTGTAAACAAATCCTAGTTTAACATCTTTTTGATCCAGACTTCTTCTATGGATCCCTTGGAACATCCTTTCATTATTGTATGAAATTTGTGTATTTCATCTATTGAGGGTCTTTTCATGGATTCAGGTAGAGGGTTTTAAAGCCTACAATCAGGAATAACCTGATCGCATTGCTCAATATAACCTAACCCATACTTAGGTGTTCCAGGAGGTCTCATGCCTTTATAAATGTCTTGTAGTCTAGGATCTAGAGTATCTATTGTTGGCATATAATGAATCATTAGACAGTGTTGAGACTCTGAAGTTGAGACAGTACTATCAATAGTATTATTTAGAAAGCGGAAACAAACTAAAGAATCCATTTGTTATAGGAGAGATGACTATAACTGCACAGAAAAGCAAGGCGTTTAATCTTAGTCCTCTGCTCCAGAGAGAGAGAATGTCAGATAAGCTCCTGGCCGACTGCTCAGGCAGAAAATAGTTACTCTGTTAGGAAGTCGCAGAAGTGGAAACCTTGTCTTTCAAAGGCCCGAGACTTCTGATACGGCTTCAGAGAGTCGCAAGAGTGGAAAACTTGTCTTTCAAAGGCTCGAGACTCTTGATATAGCTCTATATTCTTTATTTACTTGTAAACAAAACAACTTAACAGAGTGAGAGATCTGTTATCATACCCAGTGTGAAAATGGCTTCATAGCTCTGATACCATTTGTAAAATCAGAGGCTTCCTCCGATGGAGAATGAAGCTTGAAGATTGATCTATCTCGTGTGTCTATCTCCTTCTGCTACTTGACCTTCTACGACTTGCTACTCTCTGTAGAGCCAATCCAGTTATCCTTATTTCTTAAATTCATAGAAAGAAATCCATGTGTTTTTATCAGAAATATAACTTTGACATTTTTGTGACAGTCTTGCCTTTTCTTCTTCTGATGTGGCTATGTTGAAGTCATTTGTTTTTGGATTTGTAAACAAATCCCAGTTTAACATATTTTTGATCCATACTTCTTCTATGGATCCCTTGGAACATCCTTTCATTATTGTATGAAATTTGTGTATTTCATCTATTGAGGGTCTTTTCATGGATTCAGGAAGAGGGTTTGAAAACCTACAATCAAGAATAACCTGATCGCATTTCTCAATATAACCTAACCCATACTTAGGTGTTCCAGGAGGTCTCATGCCTTTATAAATGTCTTGTAGTCTAGGATCTAGAGTCTCTATTGTTGGCATATAATGAATCATTAGACAGTTTTGAGACTCTGAAGTTGAGACAATACTATCAACAATATTATTTACAAAGAGGAAAAAAATTGAAGAATCTGCATTTGTAAACTCAGAGGCTTCCTCTGATGGAGAATGAAGCTTGAAGATTGATCTGTCTCGTGCGTCTATCTCCTTCTGTTACTTGACCTTCTACGGCTTGCTACTCTCTGCAAAACCAATCCAGTTATCTTGGTGAACCCCAAGATGATCCTTATGCGAACCCCACCTCTTGGCCTTATGTGAACCTTCCAGAAACTCCTAGCGAACCTTTAGACAACCCAACACCTAAAATTTCCCTAATAGGCCTCCTGCCTTGCAGGACTCACTACGAGTGCTCCAGGACCTAAGAGAACTTCGGCCAGCTTCCTTCCGAGAACCTTATCTCCAGGGTGAGAGAACTTTATCTATCTCTTGAGACAACCTCGACACATAATCTTTCAGGGAGCACAGATTGCAATGGTAGGCAAATAGAAATGAGAATCATAAAATATGCTCAATAAAGAGACAATATTTAGAGATCATAAATGCTTGCAGAATTATTTATATCAAAACAGAGAGACGAAGCTCTAAAGCTAGGGTATACAATATGAGCAGGATGCTCTATTCCCTCACACACTTACAAACTTATGCAGACTTCCACACAGAATGACTCAAAAGCTCAGACAGAACGGAGCTTTAGAAAGACTCGGACAACTTACAGAGTTACTAACCTCAAACTCGAAAAACACCTCCCCAAGAATGAACTCCTCTTCTCTTTATATACAAATTTGTGGAAAAGAGAATCATTTCATCGATGAGACTCGACAAGACTTTGGACCCTACATGTCTTCCACTCAATCTACTTTTAGAGATTTGGCGGTAGAAATCATGCAAGATTCTTCCAACCAAATCATAACTTTATTTTCCACTAAGAAAAGTAAACCATACTTAAGATCTGGCGGGGTAGTCTTGCAAGATTCCTCGACCAGTAGTCATACTCAAAACGACACGTAAAAAGGAATTCTGGAAATTCGGGTCAAACAACACCAAAAGTTGGAGAAGTGCTCCAAGTTTCCAAGATGCTCATTATTTTATTACAAAGTGGATATTGGTCACGTCAACCCACTGAACCCGATTGGATCCACTGTCGGCCAATTAGACTTGAAGTACACTGTGGAGGTTGGTATCATCAACCCACGAAAATCGACTGACACCACTGTCGGCTAGTAAGACCTGAAGATAATTTTAGGATCATATCTTAGTCATTTTCGATATGAGTTAAAAACCTTTGTTCATAATTCAGCGTGTCCCACATTTTTGTATATACTTTTCATGCAATGAAGGGTTGGCCATTCATGATTTGGATAATGGTTTTTACTTTGACAGCCCATTGGAAATAATTAAGTATAAAGTGACATAGCATCTTGCCTTCATTTGGTCCGTATTCAAAGAGATTTTGGATTGATTGCAAGGGAAATATAGAACTTAAGATTCTTGGATCAATTGCTCCTTTGTTTAGGCCAAAATCTTTCCACCAATCTGCAAGCCAAAGGGGTGGTCTTCCTGCTGTAGCAGTTTCAATATTTCCAAATTTAGTTAGAGTTAAAAAATCCTCTTGTTGAATAAAGTTCCACCACAACTCTTTATAAGATGAGTAATTATAATCACTATTTGGGAAATAAATTTCTGGATTTCTTTCAAGCCAATGGTATAATAATCGTGGTCTTCTTAGGAAAAAATATTGTTGATTATTGTCCCTGATATCCCAAATAAGATCAATATCATGAAATTTGTTAGTTAAAGCGTCTTGTGCTTCAACTGCATTTTGTGTAGCTCTAGCAATGATGGGAGCTAACACATTTGAAACTATCCTTGGTCGTATCTCTGGTACTAAATTGGAATATGCAAGCTGAGTTGTTTGAGTTAATATTTTGGTACTTCTTAATTCCCAATGTGGTCTCCATTCAGATTCATATATTTCCAAATTTAAAGAATCAGGAATGTTTACCAGTGTTTCTGCTCCATTTCTGAGTTGAACAGATATTACCATGCAGGAACCTTGTAAGTGTTCTCGACTTAAGAAATCTGGGATGGAGTTATTAGTACCTTTGATATGTTCAACAGAAAAATCAAAATTGCTGAACAAAGCTTGCAATCTAGCAAATTTAGCATCACCAGGAGATCTTATATCTTTATTCAAGACCTTGTTCATGGCAGCAGCATGAGTTCTTAAGATAAATTTCTTATAAATAAGATAAATTTCAAATTTATGAATAGCATTCAGTGCTACTTTTATTTCTTTATCTAAAGCTGAGTAATTTTTCTCTACTGCTTGCCAAAGACCTGAGGCAAATTGGATAATTTCTTCCTTTTTCTTATCTCCCTGATGCATGATTTGTTTGAGGACTGCTCCCCATCCAATGTTGCTAACATCTGTTTCAACTATTTTAGGAAGGTCATCATCAGAAATATGCAATATAGGGAGATTTTTGGTCTTGGCTTTTATATTTCTGACTGCCTGAGAATGTGCTTCAGTCCAAGGACTAGGGTTTTTCTTCAATATGTAATTTAATAATTTCCTGTCTTGAGCAAAACCTTTATAAAAATGACTGATATAATTTAAACTACCTGAGAATCTTTGTAACTGAACCTCTTCAGTTATTTTGTCAGCAAATTCTACAGCATGTGTCTGTAGAGTAAGCTCTCCATTTTTTATGGTATGGCCTAGATACTTGATCTCTGTTTTGAATAATTCAAGCTTCTTTTTTGAAAATACTAGGCCTACCTGCTTGATTATTTGCAGAAATTTCTTAAGATGTTTGAAGTGTTGATCTGCAGAGGATGAAAAGACAATTATGTCATCAATATATACAATAAGCTAGTCAAAGTAGGGTTTTAATGTATCATCCATGACCCTTTTAAATTTGGATGGTGCATTCTTTAGGCCAAATGGCATAACATTCCATTCATAATGTCCAGCTGGGACATTGAAAGTTGTTTTAAATTTATCTTCTTCTTTGATAGCCACTTGCCAAAATCCTGATTTTAGATCAAATTTTGAAAATATTTTTGCACCAGCAATCCTTGTAACCAAACTAGTCTTGTTTGGGATGGGGTATGTATCATCAGCCAAGACTTTGTTTAAAGGATTATAATTTACTACTAGTCTGGGAATGCCTCTTACTTGTTCAGAATGTTTGTTCACATAGAACCCATAACAATTCCAAGGACCAGTAGATTCTCTGATTGGCCCTTTACTAAGGAGACCCTTAATTTCTTCTGCACATAATCTCTGGTATTCATCATTCATAGGAATGGCTCTGCTCTTACAAGGTTTTCCTTCATAGTATTCCTTGTATGGAAGAGAGACTTCATGCTTCTTTTGCTTCAAAAAAACTGTGGGATTTTCTGAGCATACTTGATCAATGAATTCTTGCTTCAATAGAAGAAGTTTCTGTTGAATTTGATTTTGGCTTAACTTCTCTCTTAGTCTTATCCCAGATTGTTGTCCCTTTAGTTCTTCAATTTTGAGGATTTTATTTTTTATGGTTTGTACCATATTGGATATCCTGGGGACAGATACAAAAGGAAGATTTATGGTAAATTTTTTGTCTTTGGATACAGAGGGAATGCTAATAAAATAACCAGTTCTATTATTTGCTAGCATAGTGGATCCATGGGGTTCAACTACTGCAAGGAATGGCGTACCCAAACTGCAAGCTATAGGAATGTCGACTAGCAGGAATTTTAAGTGCAGGCAATATTGTTTGAAGCAGAGAGTGGCTTCAGGAATTTGAAGGGAGATTTCTATTGGAATATTTCTAAGTCCAACAACACTTGCTTGAGTCTTTTTCCAGAAATTTACAGGAATAATTTCCTTATTCAAAAGATTGAGGTTAGATCTTGTATCTAGCAGAGTTTTCAAATGAAAAGGAATTCCTTGAATTTTTAAATCCATAAGGACATGGAATTTTTTATGTTAAATTGGAAATACTTGCTCTTCTTTTTGTTCTTCGATAAAATTTTTAAGTTTACCTATTTCTTTCCCTAAATATGAGATGGAGAGTGTCTGGACAGAACAACATGTAGGCTTTTGAGGATGGTTCCAAAGCCTTTTTAGAGCAATTTCTTGGGATCAAAATTCTTCTTTTAGTCCTCCATTCATAAAAGGAGATGAACATATCCTTTTCATCCATATAATCTTTCCATTCCTTATATGAGCTCATTTTTTCTTCATTTGATCTATTTGAAGCAAAAACTTCGGCGTTTGGATGAGTAAAGAGATCTAAATTTAACATATCTTTCATCCAATCTACTTTTACTTTATGTTTTTCACATTCCATCATTAGAGAAAGGAATTTTTTGACTTCAGGAGCAGATGGTCTTCTGATGTCTTCTGGTATAACCGCTTGGCATCTTCTGTTAATTTTTTTCCATGGGTTTATCTGTACAACAAGAATATGTGGTTCATGAGGGAAAGGAAAGTCAGAATGCTGTGGGTGTGGGAAGGGTTCTTTTGCAGTAGAATGTGGTGGTGGAAGGTCAGTCCGTGGATTATGATTGACACGTTCAAAATGTAAATGATCTTCTTCTGTGAATGTAGAAAGGCTGGATAGGGTTACTAATTTCCTGCAGTCTAAGCATTGAACTACAAAAGGAAAATGGTCAATGGAGTTTACAAGAGATTTTAATGAAGGGTGTAGGCAAAAGGATGAAGAGAAGGATGAGGATGAGACTGAAGAATTATTACGCGATAAGGATTTTTGTGGAAAGGAAATAACTGCAGAGGATGCAAATTCTTTTATTTGGGGAGAAGTGATCGACCTTGGAATAGGAGCTTTTGGTGTATCAATGACCCAGTCTATGGGAAAAGAAAGATTTTCCCAACGAATTGTTTGATGCTCCATTTTTTGATTTAAAGGGTTGGCTAGAACCAAAGTACTGGATTGAGAAGTTTGGCTAGGAGTATGCAAGACTGTCGGGAATAGAGTATTGGTATGTTTGAAGTATCCGCTGGTTTGGATAGATATATTTGTTCTAGTTTGTCACATATCAAATCTAGTGGTTCTGATTTGGATTTTTAATATATCTCCAAGGTTATCATCAAAAGTATATACAGAGAAGTTGGGAAAACAATCAAAATAAAAAGGACCATTTGAAAGAGGGGCTACTATTCCTCCTATTAATGAATTAGTGAATTTGTTGTGTGACATATCCCTTACTGTACACAAAGCATAGGCATCAATGCCTTTGTGAACCAAGGGACTGATTCCAACTCGGATGCATGCAAAATGTAAATAATTTGTTCCATCGCTTCATTCTAGACATCTTTGACATTTATCAAGGAAATAGACTTTCTGACATCACTGTTTTGTTGTATCCGACTAACTGATTCTTTTACTATTACCCTAGAGACAGCCTTGAGATGAAACATATTTAGGTCTTTATAGACTTGGATGGGAGATATAGCGGGTAATTTCCAAGCAGCTTGAGGATGAGTTTCTACTTCTTCAATGTTGGCATAATTTAGACTATGGGATCTATTGTTAGCAAACATAGATTCTAGACTACTAACAGAGTCTCTTCCAGATGTACTTTGATCTTCATCATTTTGTAATTCTCGGAAAGAAACTGAAGAATCCATTATGTTATAGGAGAGATAACTATAACTGCACAGAAAAGCAGGGTGTTTATTCTTACTCCTCTGCTCTGGAGAGAGAGAATGTCAGATAGGCTCCTAGCCGACTGCTCAAGAAGAAACTAGTTACTCTTTAAGGAAGTCGCAGAAGTGGAAGCCTTGTCTTTCAAAGGCTTGAGACTTCTGATATGGCTTCAGAGAGTCGCAAGAGTGGAAACCTTGTCTTTCAAAGGCTCGAGGCTCTTGATATGGCTCTAGATTCTTTCTTTTATTTTAAAACAAAACTTAACAGAGTGAGAGATCTGTTATCATACCTGGCGGGAAAATGGCTTCATGGCTCTGATACCATCTGTAAACTCAGAGGCTTCCTCCAACGGAGAATGAATCTTGAAGATTGATCTGTCTCCTTCTGCTACTTGACCTTCTACGGCTTTCTACTCTCTGCAAAACCAATCCAGTTATCCTGGCAAACCCTAAGATGATCTTTATGAGAACCCCACCTCTTGGCCTTATGTGAACCTTCCAGAAAACCCTAGCGAACCTTCAGACAACCCAACACCTAAAACTACCCTAAGCGGCCTCCTGCCTTGCGGGACTTACTATGGGTGCTCCACGACCTAAGAGAAGTTCGGCCAGCTTCCTTCCGAGAAAATTATCTCGAGGGTGAGAGAACTTTATCTATCTCTTGAGAGAACCTCGGCACATAATCTTTCAGGGAACACAGATTGCAATGGTAGGTAAGTAGAAACGAGAATCATAACAAATGCACAATAAAAAGACAATATTCATAGATCATAAACGCTTGCGAAAGTCTTTATATTAAAACAAAGAGTCGAAGATCCAAAGCCAGGGTAATATGAGTAGGATGCTCTATTCGCTCACACACTTACAGACTTATGTAGAGATTAGCAAGTCATAGAAGGTCAAGTAGCAAAAGGAGACACACGCACGAGACAGATCAATCTTCAAGCTTCATTCTCTGTCAGAGGAAGCCTCTGAGTTTACAAATGGTACTGAGGAAGCCTCTCAGTTTACAAATGGTGTATCAAACAATTTGTTGGGAAAATATTTCTTTTCCCACAGACTGGGTCATTGATACACCAAAAGCTCCTATTCCAAGGCCGATCACTTCTGCCCAAATAAAAGAATCTGCATCCTCTATAGTTATTTCCTTTCCACAAAAATTTGTATCGCGTAATAATTCTTCAGTCTCATCCTCATCCTCCTCTTCATCCTTTTGCCTACACCCTTCATTACAATCTCTTGCAAACTCCATTGGCAATGTTCCTTTTGCAGTTCAATGCTTAGACTGCAGGAAATTAGTAACCCTATCCAACCTTTCTACATTCACAGAAGAAGATCATTTACATTTTGAACATGTCAATCATAATCAACGCACCGACCTTCCATCGCTACATTCTAATGCAAAAGAACCTTGCCCACACCCACAATGTTCTGACTTTCCTTTCTCTCATGAACCACATATTCTTGTTGTACAGATAAACCCATGCACAGAAATTAACAGAAGATGCCAAGCGGTTATACCAGAAGACATCAGAAGACCATCTGCTCCTGAAGTCAAAAAATTCCTTTCTCTAATGATGGGATGTCAAAAACATAAAGTAAAAGGAGACTGGATGAAAGATATGTTAAATTGGGATCTCTTTACTCATCTAAATGCCAAAGATTTTGCTTCAAATATCTCAAATGAAGAAAAAATGAAGTCATGTAAGGAATGGAAAGATTATATGGATGAAAAGGATATGTTCATCTCCTTTTATGAATGGAGGACTAAAAGAAGAATTTTGATCCCAAGAAATTGCTCTAAAACGGCTTTAGAACCATGTTCAATTAAGCCTACATGTTGTTCTGTCCAGACACTCTGCATCTCAGATTTAGGGAAAGAAATAGGTAAACTTAAAAAGTTTATCAAAGAACAAGAAAACAAGACAGAACAAAAAGAAGATCAAGTATTTCCAATTCAACATAAAAAATTCCATGTCCTTATGGATTTAAAAATTCAAGGAATGCATTTTCATTTGAAAACTCAGCTAGATACAAGATCTGACCTCAATCTTTTGAATAAGGAAATTATTCCTGTAAATTTTTGGCAAAAGACTCAAGCAAGTGTTGTTGGACTTGGAAATATTCCAACAGAAATCTCCTTTCAAATTCCTAAAGCCACTCTCTGCTTCAAACAATATTGTCTTCACTTAAAATTCCTGCTAGCTGACATTCCTATAGCTTGCATCTTAGGGACACCATTCCTTGCAACAATTGAACCCCATGGATCCACTATGCTAGAAAATAATAGACTTGGTTATTTTATTAGCATTCCCTCTATATCCAAAGACAAAAAAGTTACCATAAATATTCCTTTTGTATCTGTCCCCAGTATATCCAATATGGTACAAACCATAAAAAATAAAATCCTCAAAATTGAAGAATTAAAGGGACAACAATTTGGGATAAGAATAAGAGAGCAGTTAAGCCAAAATCAAATTCAATAGAAAATTCTTTTGTTGAAGCAAGAATTCATTGATCAAGTATGCTCAGAAAATCCCACAGCTTTTTGGAAGCAAAAGAAGCATGAAGTCTCTCTTCCATACAAGGAACACTATGAAGGAAAACCTTGTAAGAGAAGAGTCATTCCTATGAATGTTGAATACCAAATATTGTGTGTAGAAGAAATTAAGGGTCTCCTTAGTAAAGGGCTCATCAGAGAATCTACTAGTCCTTGGAATTGTTATGAGTTCTATGTGAACAAACATTCTGAACAAGTAAGAGGCATTCCCAGGCTAGTAGTAAATTATAAGCCTTTAAACAAAGTCTTGGTTGATGATACATACCCCATCCCAAACAAGACTAGTTTGGTTACAAGGATTGCTGGTGCAAAAATATTTTCAAAGTTTGATCTAAAATCAGGATTTTGGCAACTGGCTATCAAAGAAGAAGATAAATTTAAAACATCTTTCAATCTCCCAACTGGACATTATGAATGGAATGTTATGCCATTTGGCCTAAAGAATGCACCATCCAAATTTCAAAGGGTCATGGATGATACATTAAAACCCTACTTTGACTGGCTTATTGTATATATTGATGACATACTTGTCTTTTCATCCTCTGTAGATCAGCACTTCAAACATCTTAAGAAATTTATGCAAATAATCAAGCAAGCAGGCCTAGTATTTTCAAAAAAGAAGCTTGAATTATTCAAAACAGAGATCAAGTATCTAGGACATACTATAAAAAATGGAGAGCTTACTCTACAGATACATGCTGTAGAGTTTGCTGACAAATTTCTTGACAAAATAACTGAAAAGGTTCAATTACAAAGATTCTTGGGTAGTTTAAATTATATCAGTCATTTTTATAAAGGTTGTGCTCAAGACAGGAAATTATTAAATGACATATTGAAGAAAGACCCTAGTCCTTGGACTGAAGCACATTCTCAGGCAGTCAGAAATATAAAAGCCAAGACCAAAAATCTCACTATATTGCATATTTCTGACGATGACCTTCCTAAAATAGTTGAAACAGATGCTAGAAACATTGGATGGGGAGCAGTCCTCAAACAAATCAGGCATCAGGGAGATAAGAAAAAGGAAGAAATTATCCAATTTGCCGCAGGTCTTTGGCAAGCAACAAAGAAACATTACTCAGCTTTAGATAAAGAAGTAAAAGCAGCACTGAATGTTATTCATAAATTTGAAATTTATCTTATTTATAAGAAATTTCTCTTAAGAACTCATGCTGCTGCCATGAACAAGGTCTTGAATAAAGATATAAGATCTCTTGGTGATGCTAAATTTGCTAGATGGCAAGCTTTGTTTAGCAATTTTGATTTTTCTGTTGACCATATCAAAGGTACTAATAATTCCATCCCAGATTTCTTAAGTCGAGAACACTTACAAGGTTCCTGCATGATAATCTCTATTCAACTCAGAAACGGAGCAGAAACACTGGTAAACATTCTTGATTCTTTAAATTGGGAAATATATGAATATGAATGGAGACCACATTGGGAATTAAGAAGTACCAAAATATTAACTCAAACAACTTAGCTTGCATATTCTAATTTATTACCAGAGATACGACCAAGGAGAGTTTCAAATGTGTTAGCTCCCATCATTGCTAGAGCTATGCAAAATGGATTTGAAGAAAAAGATGCTTTAACTAACAACTTTCATGATATTGATCTTAATTGGGATATCAGGGACAATCAGGGAAATAATCAACAATATTTTTGCCTAAACAGACCACGATTATTATACCATTGGCCTGAAAGAAATCCAGAAATTTATTTCCCAAATAGTGATTATAATTACTCATCTTATAAATAACTGTGGTGGAACTTTATTCAGCAGGAAGAGTTTTTAACTCTAACTAAATTTGGAAATATTAACACAGCAACAGTAGGAAGACCACCCCTTTGGCTTGCAGATTGGTGGAAAGATTTTGTCCTAAACAAAGGAGTAATTGATCCAAGAATCTTCAGTTCTATATCTCCCTTGCAATCAATCCAAAATCTCTTTGAATACGGACCAAATGAAGGCGAGATGCTATGTCACTTCATACTTAATCATTTCCAATGGGATGTCAAAGTAAAAACCATTATCCAAATCATGAATGGCCAACCCTTCATTGCACAAAAAGTATATACACAAGTGTGGGACACGCGGAATTATGAACAAAGGTTTTTAACTCATATCGAAAATGACTAAGATATGATCCTAAAAATATCTTCAGGTCTTACTGGCCAGCAGTGGTGTCAGTCGGTTTTCGTGGGTTGACGATACCAACCTCCACAATGTACTTCAAGTCTAATTGGCTGATAGTGGAGCCAATCGGTTTCAGTGGGTTGACGTGACCAATATACACTTTGTAATAAAATAATGAGCATCTTGGAAACTTGGAGCACTTCCCCAACTTTTGGCGTGGTTTGACCTGCATTTCCAAGATTCCTTTTTATGTGTTGTTTTGAGTATGACTACTGGTCGGGGGATCTTGCATGACTACCCCGCCAGATCTTAAGTATGATTTACTTTTCTTAGTGGAAAATAAAGTTATGATTTGGTTGGAAGAATCTTGCATGATTTCTACTGCCAAATCTCTAAAAGTAGATTGAGTGGAAGACATGTAGGGTCCAAAGTCTTGTCAAGTCTCATCGATGAAATGATTCTCTTCTCCACAAATTTGTATATAAGGAGAAGAGGAGTTCATTATTGGGGAGAAGTTTTTAGATTTTGAAGTTAGTAATTCTGTAAGTTGTCCGAGTCTTTCCAAAGCTCCCTTGTGTTTGAGCTTTTGAGTCATTATGTGTGCAAGTCTGCATAAGTCTGTAAGTGTGTGAGTGAATAGAGCATCCTGTTCATATTACCCTGGCTTTAGAGCTTTGAATCTTTGTTTTAATATAAGGACTTTCACAAGCATTTATGATCTCTGAATATTGTCTCTTTATTGTGCATTTGTTATGATTCTCGTTTCTACTTTCCTACCATTGCAATGTGTGTTCCTTGAAATATTATGTGTCGAGGTTCGCTCAAGAGATAGATAAAGTTATCTCACCCTAGAGATAAGGTTCTCGGAAGGAAGCTGACCGAATTTCACTTAGGTCCTGGAGCACCCGCAGTAAGTCCCACAAGGCAGGAGGCCTCTTAGGGTAGTTTTAGGTGTTGGGTTGTCTGAAGGTTCGCTAGGAGTTTCTAGAAGGTTCACATAAGGCCAAGAGGTGGGGTTCACATAAGGATCATCTTGGGGTTTTCTAGGATAACCGGGTATGATAACAGATCTCTCGCTTTGTTAAGTTTTGTTTTAAAATAAAATAAAGAATCTAGAGCCATATCAAGAGTCTCGGGCCTTTGAAAGACAAGGTTTCCACTCTTGTGATTCTCTGAAGCCGTATCAGAAGTCTCGAGCCTTTGAAATACAAGGTTTCCACTTCTGTGACTTCCTAAAAGAGTAACTAGTTTCTTTCTGAGCAGTTGGCCAGGAGCCTATCTGACATTCTCTCTCTCTCCGGAGCAGAGGAGTAAGATTAAATGCCCTACTTTTCTGTGCAGTTATAGTTATCTCTCCTATAACATAATGGATTCTTCAGTTTCTTTCCGAGAATTAAAAAATGTTGAAGATCAAAGTACATCTGGGAGAGACTCTGTTAGTAGTCTAGAATCTATGTTTGCTAACAATAGATCCCATAGTCTAAATTATGCCAGCATTAACAGATACATGCTGTAGAGTTTGCTGACAAATTTCCTGACAAAATAACTGAAAAGGTTCAGTTACAAAGATTCTTGGGTAGTTTAAATTATATCAGTCATTTTTATAAAGGTTGTGCTCAAGCCAGAAAATTATTAAATGATAGATTGAAGAAAGACCCTAGTCCTTGGACTGAAGCACATTCTCAGGCAGTCAGAAATATAAAAGCCAAGACCAAAAATCTCACTATATTGCATATTTCTGATGATGACCTTCCTAAAATAGTTGAAACAGATGCTAGAAACATTGGATGGGGAGCGGTCCTCAAACAAATCAGGCATCGGGGAGATAAAAAAAAGGAAGAAATTATCCAATTTGCCTCAGGTCTTTGGCAAGCAACAAAGAAACATTACTCAGCTTTAGATAAAGAAATAAAAGCAGCACTGAATGTTATTCATAAATTTGAAATTTATCTTATTTATAAGAAATTTCTCTTAAGAACTCATGTTGCTACCATGAACAAGGTCTTGAATAAAGATATAAGATCTCCCGGTGATGCTAAATTTGCTAGATGGAAAGCTTTGTTCAACAATTTTGATTTTTCTGTTGAACAGACCAAAGGTACTAATAATTCCATCCTAGATTTCTTAAGTCGAGAACACTTACAAGGTTCCTGCATGATAGTCTTTGTTCAACTCAGAAATGGAGCAGAAACACTGGTAAACATTCCTGATTCTTTAAATTGGGAAATATATGAATCTGAATGGAGACCACATTGGGAATTAAGAAGTACCAAAATATTAACTCAAACAACTCATCTTGCATATTCAAATTTAGTACCATAGATAAGACCAAGGAGAGTTTCAAATGTGTTAGCTCCCATCATTACTAGAGCTACACAAAATGCAGTTGAAGCACAAGACGATTTAACTAACAACTTTCATGGTATTGATCTTATTTGGGATATCAGGGACAATCTGGGAAATAATCAACAATATTTTTTCCTAAACAAACCACGATTATTATACCATTGGCCTGAAAGAAATCCAGAAATTTATTTCCCAAATAGTGATTATAATTACTCATCTTATAAAGAGCTGTGGTGGAACTTTATTCAGCAAGAAGAGTTTTTAACTCTAACTAAATTTGGAAATATTAACACAACTACAGTAGGAAGACCACCCCTTTGGCTTGCAGATTGGTGGAAAGATTTTGGCCTAAACAAAGGAGCAATTGATCGAAGAATCTTAAGTTCTATATTTCCCTTGCAATCAATCCAAAATCTCTTTGAATACAGACCAAATGAAGGCGAGATGCTATGTCACTTCATACTTAATCATTTCCAATGGGTTGTCAAAGTAAAAACCATTATCCAAATCATGAATGGCCAACCCTTCATTGCACGAATAGTATATACAAAAATGTGGGACACGCTGAATTATGAACAAAGGTTTTTAACTCATATCGAAAATGACTAAGATATGATACTAAAAATATCTTCAGGTCTGATTGGACGACAGTGGTGTCAGTCGGTTTTCATGGGTTGACGATACCAACCTCCATAGTGTACTTCAAGTCTAATTGGCCGATAGTGGAACCAATCGGGTTCAGTGGGTTGACGTGACCAATATCCACTTTGTAATAAAATAATGAGCATCTTGGAAACTTGGAGCACTTATCCAACTTTTGGCGTGGTTTGACCCGCATTTCCAATTTTTCTTTTTACATGTCATTTTGAGTATGACTACTGGTCAGGGAATCTTGCACGACTACCCCGCCAGATCAAAGTATGATTTACTTTTCTTAGTGGAAAATAAAGTTATGATTTGGTTGGAAGAATCTTGCATGATCTCTACCGCCAAATCTCTAAAAGTAGATTGAGTGGAAGACATGTAGGGTCCAAAGTCTTGTCGAGTCTCATCGATGAAATGATTCTCTTCTCCACAAATTTTTATATAAGGAGAAGAGGAGTTCATTATCGAGGAGGAGTTTTCCAGAGTTTGAAGTTAGTAAGTCTATAAGTTGTCCGAGTCTTTCTAAAGCTCCCTTCTGTCTGAGCTTTTGAGTCATTATGTGTGCAAGTCTACATAAGTCTGTAAGTGTGTGAGCGAATAGAGCATCCTACTCATATTGTATACCCCGGATTTAGAGCTTCGGCTCTCTGTTTTAACATAAAGACTTCCGCAAGCATTTATGATCTTTGAATATTGTCTCTTTATTGTGCATCTGTTATGATTCTCGTTTCTACTTGCCTACCATTGCAATCTCTGTTCCCTGAAAGATTATGTGTCGAGGTTCTCTCAAGAGATAGATAAAGTTATCTCACCCTGGAGATAAGGTTCTCGGAAGGAAGCTGGCCGAATTTCTCTTAGGTCCTGGAGCACTCGTAGTAAGTCCTGCAAGGAAGGAGGCCTCTTAGGGCAGTTTTACATGTTGGGCTGTCATGGTCAAATCAAAGACTTGCAAGTCTCTACAAACACTATAGTCCAGTCTGTAAATGAAATACAGGATAAAGCTACAAAAGTCAAAGAGAAAATGGACACTTCTCTAATAGAAATATCTTCAAAATCTAGAGAGTCCAAAAGAAATCATGAAGAATTAATGGAAGGATTAGGAGAAGCCTTCTCCAATATGGAAAAATCACTACTAGAAATTAAACAGAAGGATAACATCCCTGATAAACCCATTCCTGATCCTTATATTCTTCCAAATCATCCAATATCCATCTTGTCTCCTGTATATAAACCTTCTGAGACCAAAATGGATAAAAAATTTCCTGATCATTTTCCCCCTGAAAAAGATACACCAGAATCCTCAAAGGAGAATCTTTCCCTTGTATCCATTCAACAACCTCCTTATGAGAATCTCCCTCACCATGTAAATAGACCTCCAACAGCTGACCTCTTGGGAAAAGGGAGATTACCTAAAACCAAAACATTTGCAGAAGATTGGTTCCCAGAATGGAACATTGATAGTCTGTCAGTTGGACAGATTAGACAAATGATTGACAAAATGTATGTTTCATACAAAGTCATGTGTATGAAAGGAAAAACAGAAGTTGAAGGATGCAAATCTATAATTCAATGTTTTACTGGAACACTAAGCAAATGGTGGGAAGTTATTTCATCTCCAATAATGATTGCTAATATGGAAGTAGAAATCCTAAGAGATGAACAAGGTGATGTGGTATATCATATTGATGGGACCCCCCACAACAAAATCATAGGATCCCTTACCACAACAATCCTTGAACATTGGTGTGGAACCAAATCAGAATTAGCAGACAAGCATGAGCTAATCCTTATGAACATGAAATGTAGAATGATGTCAAAGTATGAAGAATTTCACAAGGATTGGACACAGAGAATCTTTGAGGTGCAATATAGTCAAAACCTTTTATGGAAATAGGTTTACTTGGCTACTATAGTGAGTAAATTTGTAGAATATCTAAAAATGCAGGTAGTTTTCAAGCTTCCATATGAGATGTACACATGGGGAGAAATTTATTCTCTTATTACTAAAGCTTGGGTAGGGTTGTGTGTAAATATGAAAGTCCATAACTCTGTAAATAAGTTATCTCACCTACCAGACAGAAAATCTATATGCGAGAAGTATGGTCTATATATTTTAGACCCTGTAAAAAGAAAAAGAAAAAAGAAAAAAGAATTCAAAGAAAAGAAAAGATACAGGTACAAGCCCAAAACACACTATTATGAGCCTGAAGATATCAAATTAAAAAATCACACTCATCAGGCTAGGTAGCAAGTTCAGTGTTGGATCTGTGGCAAAACTTGACATATTGCACATAATTGTCCAGAAAATAAATCCTCAAGGATTTCAAAAGGAAAACTTTCTAAACAAAAATCTAAAGAAGCTCAGGCTAGCAAACAATTAGCTTTGAGAACCATTGTAACAGATGCAGGTCAAACAATCATGGAACAAACCAATGCCCGCACAACCCCTTTCCAAAAAGAGAAGAAGTACATCTATTACAACAAGGTTGTTGTTCAGAATCCACTAGTGCCTCCGAGTTTGAATATAGCTCAGAAGACAATTCTAATATCTCTGAGTCTGAATCTGAGCCAGAAATCAATGCCAGAGAAAAGATAAAAATATGCATGTTCATCAATATGGGCGACCAAGAAGCACAGATGCTAGTAAAAATCAAAGCCCTACCTGATGGAGATATGAAGTATTCTCTTCTTGAAACATTTTTAAAATCAATCAAAATATAACAAAGGTCAAGGTATGTTGAATCCTCAAAAAAAGAACCTTTGTTTTTAGAAGCTTCCTTTGATAGAAATACAAAATATTTTATCAAATACAATAAGGAAGCAAAGTTAAAACATACATCAGTAACTGATCTAGCCAGAGAAATGATCCTTTTAAGAAAAGAAGTTACTGATTCGAAAGAAAAATTGAGAAAATTGGAAGAAGAGTCTGAAGACAGCTACATGGTAGAATTTTGGGCAAGACAAGAAATCAGAGATATCAGGATCCAGTTAGATTCTATACCACCTCCTCTGGAAGATGCACCTTTTGAAGAAAGACCTAAAACTGCAGCCCAACTCTAAGGGCTAAGCGCAATGAAAATCTTGCCTATTAGATTTCAGAAATATCAAGAAAAGATAAACTTAGAAATAAATTCTGAAATCTTTTGTTTGAATGCACTACTGGATATAGAATCATATATGAACTTAGTGCATAAATATTTAATTCCCTCTAAATATTGGTTTCCTAGTAGCTATTATGCTATAGGATTGGGGAATGTTTCCACAAATATGGATTTTGAAATTCCTAAAGGAATTTTATTATTTGATGAATATGCTTTAGGAATGAAATTCCTATTGTCAGAATTACCGGTCGACTGTATTCTAGGAACTCCTTTTCTATCTGTAGTAGAACCACATGGATCTTACAAACCCCTAACGGTGATCCTGGATACTTTATCACTCTACCAAGTATCAATGGCCATCCACCAAAAAAGAAGACTTTGGATTTTATCTCAGAATCACATGCTCAAATTGCATATTGTTCAAAAAGCATGGTGATAATTAATACTTGGGATGATTATAGAAATACTCCAGTCACAGAATACTTGGATGATCATACATCCTGGGAAATATATTGTTAGAATTGGGTACCACAATGGCAGCTAAGATGGTCTGAAGGAGTAGAATTTGGGTTGCCAGGTTTCTCTACAAACACTAGCATTCATGTCATTCCACCACAACATGTGATAGGGAAAATGCACCAAGTATCCACTATTGCAGCCAGACAAAAGTTGGTCGAAATAGGAGATTTAACCAGAATCAGATCTGCAAACATAAACTGGTTTTGTCAAAAAACACAGAGATGGAACCAAAATCCAACATGGAATTTCTTCCAAATTAATAGAATGAGAGACATACAGTAATGGCCTCAACAAGGTCCTCATCAACGATTGTTCCAGATAAATTACTTCCAGTATAAAGCAATGTGGGATCGTGTTTGTTTATGGACTGATAGATACATATATTATTATTGCATGATTAAATTTTCTGATCAGTTCTCATATTTCCCTGAACCAGACTAGCTTCAAGATTGGTGGAAAAAGTTTGGTTTAAATTCCAGCACTATTCATCTAGATGTCATTGATACTGTCAGAATGTTTTTATTCCCTCACATAAATTTTCCAAACACTGTATATAATTTAGAGCAAATTTTTGAAAATGAGTATAAAATGCTTTTTATCATAGAAAAGCATCCATGGGTCATCAGGACACAGTATGTGTTATAGCAAGATAAAGATCATGATGAAGATCCTAAAATGTACCGTGAAATATACACTCAACATTGGGACCCCGACCGCTTTCGGCATTTTCATGACCAGCTAGTAGAATAATGATTCATAAAGTCTTACTGGCTGACAGTGGTGTCAGTCAGTTTTCGTGGGTTAACAATACCAACCTCCACAGTGTACTTCAAGTCTAATTGGCCGACAGTGGAGCCAGTCAGGTTTAGTGGGTTGACATGACCAATATCCACTTTGTAATAAAATAATGAGTATCTTGGAAACTTGGAGCACTTCTCCAACTTTTGGCGTGGTTTGACCCGCATTTCCAAGATTCCTCTTTACGTGTCATTTTGAGTGTGACTGCTGGTCGGGGAATCTTGCACGACTGCCCCGCCAGATCTTAAGTATGATTAACTTTTCTTAGTGGAGAATAAACATATGATTTGGTCAGAAGAATCTTGCACGATTTCTACCACCAAATCCCGAAAGTAGATTTAGTGGAAGACATGTAGGGTCCAAAGTCTTGTCTAGTCTCATCGATGAAATGATTATCTTCTCCAAAAATTTGTATATAAGGAGATGAAAAGTTCATTCGGAGGAGGAGTTTTTAGAGTTTGAAGTTAGTAAGTCTGTAAGTTGTCCGAGTCTTTCTAAATCTCCCTTCTGTCTGAGCTTTTGAGTCATTCTGTGTGCAAGTCTTCATAAGTCTGTAAGTGTGTGAGTGAATAGAGCATCCTACTCATATTGTATACCCTGGCTTGAGAGCTTCGGCTCTCTATTTTAATATAAAGACTTCCGCAAGCGCTTATGATCTCTGAATATTGTCTCTTTATTGTGCATCTGTTATGATTCTCATTTCTACTTGCCTACCATTGCAATCTGTGTTCCCTGAAAGATTATGTGCCGAGGTTATCTCAAGAGATAGATAAAGTTCTCTCACCCTAGAGATAAGGTTCTCAGAAGGAAGCTGACTAAAATTCTCTTAGGTATTGGAGCACCCGTAGTAAGTCCTGCAAGGCAGGAGGCCGCTTAGGGAAGTTTTAGGTGTTGGGTTGTCTGAAGGTTCACTAGAGGCTTCCTCCGACGGAGAATGAAGCTTGAAGATTGATCTGTTTTGTGTGTCTATCTCTTTCTGCTACTTGAACTTCTATGAATTTCTACTCTCTACAGAACCAATCCAGTTATCCTGGTGAACCCCAAGATGATTCTTATGCAAACCCCACCTCTTAGCCTTATGTGAACCTTTCGGAAATTCCTAGTGAACCTTCAGACAACCCAACACCTAAAACTGCCCTAAGCGGCCTCCTACCTTGCGGGACTTACTATGAGTACTCCAGGACCTAAGAGAACTTTGGCCAACTTCCTTCCGAGAACCTTATCTCTAGGGTAAGATAACTTTATCTATCTCTTCAGAGAACCTCGACACATAATCTTTCAATGAAGACAGATTGCAATGGTAGGCAAGTAGAAATGAGAATCATAACAGATGCACAATAAAGAGACAATATTTAGAGATCATAAATTCTTGTGGAAGTCTTTATATTAAAACAGAGAGCCGAAGCTTTAAAGCCAGGGTATAGAATATGAGCAGGATGCTCTATTCACTCACACACTTACAGACTTATGCAGACCTGCACACAGAATGACTCAAAAGCTCAGACAAAAGGGATCTTTAGAAAGGATTGGACAACTTACAGACTTACTAACTTCAAACTCTAAAAAACTCCTCCTCCGAATGAACTTCTCATCTCCTTATATACAAGTTTTTGGAGAAGAGAGTCATTTCATTGATGAGACTAGACAGGACTTTGGACCCTACATGTCTTCCACTAAATCTACTTTAGAGATTTGGTAGTAGAAATCGTGCAAGATTCTTCCGACCAAATCATATCTTTATTCTCCACTAAGAAAAGTAAATCATACTTAAGATCTGGTGGGGTAGTCGTGCAAGATTCCCTGACCAGTAGTCACACTCAAAACGACACGTAAAGATGAATCTTGGAAATGCAGGTCAAACCACACCAAAAATTGGAGAAGTGCTCCAAGTTTCCAAGATACTCATTATTTTATTACAAAGTGGATATTGGTCACGTCAACCCACTAAACCCGATTGGCTCCACTGTCGGGCAATTAGACTTGAAGTACACTGTGGAGGTTGGTATCGTCAACCCACGAAAAGCATTTTATACTCATTTTTAGAAATTTGCTCTAAATTATATACAATGTTTGGAAAATTTCTGTGAGGGAATAAAAACATTCTGGCAGTATCAATGACATCTGGATGAATAGCACTGTAATTTAAACCAAACTTTTTCCACCAATCTTGAAGCCAGTCTGGTTCAGGGAAAGATGAGAACTGATCAGAAAATTTAATCATGCAATAATAATATCTATATCTATCAGTCCATAAACAAACATGATCCCACATTGCTTTATACTGAAAGTAATTTATCTGGAACAATCGTTGATGAGGATCTTGTTGAGGCCATGACTGTATTTCTCTCTTTCTATTAATTTGGAAGAAATTCCATGCTAGGGTTTGGTTCCATCTCTGTGTTTGTTGACAAAACCATTTTTTGTTTGCAGATCTGATTCTAGTTAAATCTCTTATTGCGACCAACTTTTGTCTGGCTGCAATAGTGGATCCTTGGTGATTTTTCCCTATCACATGTTGTGGTGGAATGACATGAATGCTGGTGTTTGTAGAGAAACCTGGCAACCCAAATTCTACTCCTTCAGACCATCTTAGCTGCCATTGTGGTACCCAATTCTGACAATATATTTCCCAGGCTATATGATCATCCAAGTATTCTGTGACTGGAGTATTTCTATAATCATCCCAAGTATTAATTATCACCATGCTTTTTGAACAATATGCAATTTGAGCATGTGATTCTGAGATAAAATCCAAAGTCTTCTTTTTTGGTGGGTGGCCATTGATACTTGGTAGAGTGATAAAGTATCCAGGATCACCGTTAGGTGTTTGGGAAGAGCCATTTGGCTCTACCGCAGATAGAAAAGGAGTTCCTAGAATACAGTCGACTGGTAATTCTGACAATAGGAATTTCATTCCTAAAGCATATTCATCAAATAATAAAATTCTTTTAGGAATTTCAAAATCCATATTTGTGGAAACATTCCCCAATCCTATAGAAGAATAGCTACTAGGAAACCAGTATTTAGGGGGAATTAAATCTTTATGCACTAAGTTCATATCTGATCCTATATCCAGTAGTGCATTCAAACAAAAGATTTCAGAATTTATTTCTAAGTTTATCTTTACTTGATATTTCTGAAATCTAATAGGTAAGATTTTCATTGCGCTCAGCCCTTGGAGTTGCGCTGCAGTTTTAGGTCTTTCTTCAAAAGTTGCATCTTCCAGAGGAGGTGGTTTGGAATCTAACTGGATCCTGATATCTCTGATTTCTTGTCTTGCCCAAGAGTCTACCTTGTAGCTGTCTTCAGACTCTTCTTCCAATTTTCTCAATTTTTCTTTCAAATCAGTAACTTCTTTTCTTAAAAGGATCATTTCTCTGGCTAGATCAGTTACTGATATATGCTGTAACTTTGCTTCCTTATTGTATTTGATAAAAAAAATTGTATTTCTATCAAAGGAAGCTTCTAAAAACAAAGGTTCTCATTTTGAAGATTCAACATACCTTGACCTTTGTTCTGTTTTGATTGATTTTAAAAATATTTCAAGAAGAGAATTCTTCATATCTCCTTCAGGTAGGGATTTGATTTGTGCTAGCATCTGTGCTTCTTGGCTGCCCATATTGCTCAACATGCAGATTTTTATCTTTTCTCTAGCATTGATTTCTGACTCAGAGTCCTACTCAGAGATATTAGAACTGTCTTCACAAGAATAGAAGTTAGGAATTTTACATCTGCAATTTTGATTCATCAAAACTTCTTCTTCTGAGCTATATTCAAACTTAGAGGCACTAGTGGATTCTGAACAACAGCCTTGTTGTAACAGATGTACTTCTTCTCTTTTTGGAAAGGGGTTCTGTGGGCATTGGTTTGTTTCATGATTGTTTGACCCGCATCTGTTACAATGTGTTCTCAAAGATAATAGTTTGCTAGCCTGAGCTTCTTTAGATTTTTGTTCAGAATGTTTTCCTTTTGACATCCTTGAGGCTTTATTTTCTGGACAATTATGTGCAATATGTCCATTTTTTCCACAGATCCAACACTAAACTTGCTACCTAGCCTGATGAGCGTGAGTTTTTAATTTGATATCTTTAGGCTCATAATAGTGTGTTTTGGGCTTGTACCTGTATCTTTTCTTTTCTTTGAATTCTTTTTTCTTTTTTCTTTTTCTTTTTACAGGGTCTGAAATATATAGACCATACTTCTCGCATATAGATTTTATGTCTAGTAGGTGAGATAACTTATTTACAGAGTTATGGACTTTCATATTTACACACAACCCTACCAGAGCTTTAGTAATAAGAGAATAAATTTCTCCCCATGTGTACATATCATATGGAAGCTTGAAAACTTCCTGCATTTTTAGATATTCTACAAATTTACTCAGTATAGCAGCGAAGTAAACCTGTTTCCATAAAAGGTTTTGACTATCTTGCACCTCAAAGATTCTCTGTGTCCAATCCTTGTGAAATTCTTCATACTTTGACATCTTTCCACATTTCATGTTCATAAGGATTAGCTCATGCTCGTCTACTAATTCTGATTTGGTTCCACACCAATGTTCAAGGATTGTTGTGGTAAGGGATCTTATCATGTTGTTGTGGGGGGTCCCATCAACATGATATACCACATCACCTTGTTCATCTCTTAGGATTTCTGCTTCCATCTTAGCAATCATTATTAAAGATGAAATAACTTCCCACCATTTGCTTAGTGTTCTAGTAAAACATTGAATTATAGATTTTCATGCTTCAACTTCTTTTTTTCCTTTCATACACATGACTTTGTATGAAACATACATTCTATCAATCATTTGTCTAATCTGTCCAACTGACAGACTATCAATGTTCCATTCTGGGAACCAATCTTCTGCAAATGTTTGGGTTTCATGTAATCTTCCTTTTCCCAAGAGGTCAGGTGCTGGAGGTCTATTTACATGGTGAGGGAGATTCTCATAAGCAGGTTGTTGAATGGATGCAAGGGAAAGATTTTCCTTTGAGGATTCTGGTGTATCTTTTTCAGGGGGAAAATGATGAGGATTTTTTTTATCCATTTTGGTCTCAGAAGGTTTATATACAGGAGACAAGATGGATATTGGATGATTTGGAAGAATATAAGGATCATGAATGGGCTTATCAGGGATGTTATCCTTCTGTTTAATTTCTACCAGTAATTTTCCCATATTGTTGAAGGCTTCTCCTAATCCTTCCATTAATTCTTCATGATTTCTTTTGGACTCTCTAGATTTTGAAGATATTTCTATTAGAGCAGTGTCCATTTTCTCTTTGACATTTGTAACTTTATCCTATATTTCATTTACAGACTGGACTACAGTGTTTGTAGAGACTTGCAAGTCTCTAATTTGTCCACGTTTGGCATAGTCATTTGTTACAAATGTGTGTGTAGCCATGCCTCTCAAGGTTGTGCTTGTCCAATTTAATTTTTTTGCTAGTGATTAGACTCTTCTGTCAACACCCATTAGTTGGGTGGCTTCATCAGAAAGCAATAGAGGTACTGCTCTGACTTGTCTATTATTGTCTTCAAGGACAATACCTTTGAATGGAGGAAAAGTCAAACTTGATTCAACTGTGTGTCCTTCTAGACTTTTCCACTTGTGTTTAGGAGGTGTTTCAGATCCTCCTTCCATCATTTGGACATCAACATTCTGGAACAATTTCTTCCATTCATAGAAAGAAATCCATGTGTTATTATCAGAAATATAACTCTGCCATTTTTGTGATAGTCTTGCCTTTTCTTCTTCTAGTGTGGCTATGTTGAAGTCATTTGTTTCTGGATTTGTAAACAAATCCTAGTTTAACATATTTTTTATCCAGACTTCTTCTATGGATCCCTTGGAACATCCTTTCATTATTGTATGAAATTTGTGTATTTCATCTATTGAGGGTCTTTTCATGGATTCAGGTAGAGGGTTTGAAAACCTACAATCATGAATAACCCGATCGCATTGCTTAATATAACCTAACCCATACTTAGGTGTTCCAGGAGGTCTCATGCCTTTATAAATGTATTGTAGTCTAGGATCTAGAGTCTCTATTGTTGGCATATAATGAATCATTAGACAGTGTTGAGACTCTAAAGTTGAGACAATACTATCAACATTATTATTTACAAAGCAGAAACAAACTGAAGAATCCGCATTTGTAAACTCATAGGCTTCCTCCGATGGAGAATGAAGATTGAAGATTGATCTATCTTGTGCATCTGTCTCCTTCTGCTACTTGACCTTATACAACTTGCTACTCTTTGCAGAACCAATCCAGTTATCCTGGAAAACCCCAAGATGATCCTTATGCGAACCCTGCCTCTTGGCCTTATGTGAACCTTCTAGAAACTCCTAGCGAACCTTCAAACAACCCAACACCTAAAACTACCCTAAGCGGCCTCCTGCCTTGCAGGACTTACTACGGGTGCTCCAGGACCTAAGAGAACTTCGACCAGCTTCCTTCCGAGAACCTTCTCTCCAGGGTGAGAGAACTTTATCTATCTCTTGAGAGAACGTCGACACATAATATTTCAGGGAAAACAAATTGCAATGGTAGGCAAATAGAAACGAGAATCATAACAGATGCACAATAAAGAGACAATATTCAAAGATCATAAATGCTTGCAGAATTCTTTATATTAAAACAGAGAGCTGAAGCTCTGAAGCCAGGGTATACAATATGAGCAAGATGATCTATTCTCTCACACACTTACAGACTTATGCATACTTGCACACAAAATCACTCAAAAGCTCAGACAGAAGGGAGCTTTTGAAAGACTCGGACAACTTACAAATTTACTAACTTCAAACTCTAAAAACTCCTCCCCAAGAATGAACTCCTCTTCTCCTTATATACAAATTTGTGGAGAAGAGAATCATTTCATCGATGAGACTGGACAAGACTTTCGACCCTACATGTCTTCCACTCAATCTACTTTTAGCGATTTGGCAGTAGAAATCATGCAAGATTCTTCCAACCAAATCATAACTTTATTTTTCGCTAAGAAAAGTAAATCATAATTAAGATCTGGTGGGGTAGTCATGCAAGATTCCCCAACTAGTAGTCATACTCAAAACGACATGTAAAAAGAAATCTTGGAAATGTGGGTCAAACAACCCCAAAAGTTGGAGAAGTGCTCCAAGTTTCCAAGATGTTCATTATTTTATTACAAATTGGATATTGGTCACGTCAACCCAATGAACCCGATTGGCTCCACTGTCGGCCAATTAGACTTGAAGTACACTATGGAGGTTGGTATCGTCAACCCACAAAAACTGACTGACACCACTGTCGGCCAGTAAGATCTGAAGATATTTTTAGAATCATATCTTAGTCATTTTCGATATGAGTTAAAAACCTTTGTTCATAATTCAGTGTGTCCGACATTTTTGTATATACTTTTCGTGCAATGAAGGGTTGGCCATTCATGATTTGGATAATGGTTTTTACTTTGACAACCCATTGGAAATAATTAAGTATGAAGTGACATAGCATCTCACCTTCATTTGGTCCGTATTCAAAGAGATTTTGGATTGATTTCAAAGGAAATATAGAACTTAAGATTCTTCGATCAATTTCTCCTTTGTTTAGGCCAAAATCTTTCCACCAATCTGCAAGCCAAAGGGGTGGTCTTCCTGCTATAGTCGTGTTAATATTTCCAAATTTAGTTAGAGTTAAAAACTCTTCCTGCTGATTAAAGTTCCACCACAGCTCTTTATAAGATGAGTAATTATAATTACTATTTGGGAAATAAATTTATGGATTTCTTTTAGGCCAATGGTATAATAATCGTGGTCTCTTTAGAAAAACATATTGTTGATTATTTCCCAGATTGCCCCTGATATCCAAAATAAGATCAATATCATGAAAGTTGTTAGTTAAAGTGTCTTGTGCTTCAACTGCATTTTGTGTAGCTCTAGCAATGATGGGAGATAACACATTTGAAACTCTCCTTTGTCGTATCTCTGGTACTAAATTGGAATATGCAAGCTGAGTTGTTTGAGTTAATATTTTGGTACTTCTTAATTCCTAATGTGATCTCCATTCAGATTCATATATTTCCCAATTCAAAGAATCGGGAATGTTTACCAGTGTTTCTGCTCCATTTCTGAGTTGAACAGAGATTATCATGCGGGAACCTTGTAAGTGTTCTTGACTTAAGAAATCTGGGATGGAATTATTAGTACCTTTGATATGTTCAACAGAAAAATCAAAATTGCTAAACAAAGCTTGCCATCTAGAAAATTTAGCATCACTGGGAGATATTATATCTTTATTCAAGACCTTGTTCATGGCAGCAACATGAGTTATTAAGAGAAATTTCTTATAAATAAGATAAATTTCAAATTTATGAATATCATTCAGTGCTGCTTTTATTTCTTTATCTAAATCTGAGTAATTTTTCTTTGTTGCTTACCAAAGACCTGAGGAAAATTGGATAATTTCTTCCTTTTTCTTATCTCCCTGATGCCTGATTTGTTTGAGGACCGCTCCCCATCCAATGTTCCTAGCATCTGTTTCAACTATTTTAGGAAGGTCATCATTAGAAATATGCAATATAGGGAGATGTTTGGTCTTGGCTTTTATATTTCTGACTGCCTGAGAATGTGCTTCAGTCCAAGGAATAGGGTCTTTCTTCAATCTGTCATTTAATAATTTCTTGTCTTGAGAACAAACTTTATAAAAATGACTGATATAATTTAAACTAACCAAGAATCTTTGTAACTAAACCTTTTCAGTTATTTTGTCGGGAAATTTGTCAGCAAATTCTATAGCATGTGTCTATAGAGTAAGCTCTCCATTTTTTATAGTATGGCCTAGATACTGGATCTCTGTTTTGAATAATTCAAGCTTCTTTTTTGAAAATACTAGGCCCGTCTGCTTGATTATTTGCAGAAAATTCTTAAGATGTTTGAAGTGTTGATCTACAGAGGATGAAAAGACAAGTATGTCATCAATATATACAATAAGCCAGTCAAAGTAGGGTTTTAATGTATCATCCATGACCCTTTGAAATTTGGATGGTGCATTCTTTAGGCCAAATGGCATAACATTCCATTCATAATGTCTAGTTGGGACATTAAAAGCTATTTGAAATTTGTCTTCTTCTTTGATAGCCACTTGCTAAAATTTTGATTTTAGATCAAATTTTGAAAATATTTTTGCACCAGCAATCCTTGTAACCAAACTACTCTTGTTTGGGATGGGGTATGTATCATCAGCCAAGACTTTGTTTAAAGGCTTATAATTTACTACTAGCCTGGGAATGCCTCTTACTTGTTCAGAATGTTTGTTCACATAGAGCCCATGACAATTCCAAGGACTAATAGATTCTCTGATGATCCCTTTACTAAGGAGACCCTTAATTTCTTCTACACATAATATCTGGTATTCAACATTCATAGGAATGGCTCTACTCTTACAAGGTTTTCCTTGATAGTCTTCCTTGTATGGAAGAGAGACTTCATGCTTCTTTTGCTTCCAAAAAGTTGTGGGATTTTCTAAGCCTACTTGATCAATGAATTATTGCTTCAACAGAAGAATTTTCTGTTGAATTTGATTTTGTCTTAACTACTCTCTTATTCTTATCCCAGATTGTTGTCCCTTTAATTCTTCAATTTTGAGGATTTTATTTTTTATCGTTTGTACCATATTGGATATCCCGGGGACAGATACAAAAGGAAGATTTATGGTAACTTTTTTGTCTTTGGATACAAAGGGAATGCTAATAAAATAACCAGGTCTATTATTTGCTAGCATAGTGGATCCATGGGGTTCAACTGCTGCAAGGAATGGTGTCCCCAAGATGCAAGCTATAGGAATGTCGGCTAGCAGGAATTTTAAGTGCAGACAATATTGTTTGAAGCAGAGAGTGGCTTCAGGAATTTGAAAGGAGATTTCTGTTGGAATATTTCCAATTCCAATAGCACTTGCTTGAGTCTTTTGCTAGAAATTTATAGGAATAATTTCCTTATTCAAAAGATTGAGGTCAGATCCTGTATCTAGCAGAGTTTTCAAATGAAAAGGCATTCCTTGAATTTTTAAATGCATAAGGACATGGAATTTTTTATGTTGAATTGGAAATACATGCTCTTCTTTTTGTTCTGTCTTATTTTCTTGTTCTTTGATAAAATTTTTAAGTTTACCTATTTCTTTCCTAAATTTGAGATGGAGAGTGTCTGGACAGAACATCATGTAGTCTTAATTGAACATGGTTCCAAAGCCTTTTTAGAGCAATTTCTTGGGATCAAAATTCTTCTTTTAGTCCTGCATTCATAAAAGGAGATGAACATATCCTTTTCATCCTTATAATCTTTCCATTCCTTAGATGAGATCAGATTTTCTTCATTTGAGCTATTTGAAGCAAAGTCTTTGGCATTTGGATGAGTAAAGAGATCCCAATTTAACATATCTTTAATCCAATCTGCTTTTACTTTATGTTTTTGACATCCCATCATTAGAGAAAGGAATTTTTTGACTTCAGGAGCAAATGGTCTTATGATGTCCTCTGGTATAACCGCTTGGCATCTTCTATTAATTTCTGTACATGGGTTTATCTGTACAACAAGAATATGTGGTTCATGAGGGAAAGGAAAGTCAGAACACTGTGGGTGTGTGCAGGGTTCTTTTGTAGTAGATTGTGGCAGTGGAAGGTCAGTTCGTGGATTATGATTGACATGTTCAAACTGTAAATGATCTCCTTCTGTGAATGCAGAAAGGCTAGATAGGGTTACTAATTTCCTGCAGTCTAAGCATTGAACTGCAAAAGGAACATGGCCAATGGAGTTTGCAAGAGATTGTAATGAAAGGTGTAGGCAAAAGGATGAAGAGGAGGATAAGGATGAAACTAAAGAATTATTACGCGATAAGGATTTTTGTGGAAAGGAAATAACTGCAGAGGATGAAGATTCCTTTATTTGGGTAGAAGTGATCGACCTTGGAATAGGAGCTTTTGGTGTATCAATGACCCAGTCTGTGGGAAAATAAATATTTTCCCAACGAATTGTTTGATGCTCCATTTTTTGATTTAAAGGGTCAGTTAGAACCAAAGTATTGGATTGAGAAGTTCGACTAGGAGTATGCAATACTGTCGAGAATAGAGTATTGGTATGTCTGAAGCATCCCCTGGTTTGGATAGATATATTTGTTCTAGTTTGGCACATATCAAATCTAGTGGTTCTAATTTGGAGTTTTAATATATCTCCAAGGTTATCATCAAAAGTATATACAGAGAAGTTGGGAAAACAATCAAAATAAACAGGACCATTTGAAAGAGGGGATACTATTCCTAATACTAAAAGAATTAGTTAGTCGGATACAACAAAATAGTGATGTCAGCCAGACTATTTCCTTGATAAATGTCAAAGAAGTCACACTTACCGACTTATGCAGACTTGCACACAGAATGACTCAAAAGCTCAGACAGAAGGGATCTTTAGAAAGACCCGGACAACTTATAGACTTACTAACTTCAAACTCTAAAAACTCCTCCTCCGAATGAACTTATCATCATCCTTATATACAAGTTTTTGGAGAAGAGAATCATTTCATTGATGAGACTACACAAGAATTTGGACCCTACATGTCTTCCACTAAATCTACTTTCAAGATTTGGCGGTAGAAATCGTGCAAGATTCTTTCGACCAAATCATATCTTTATTCTCCACTAAGAAAAGTAAATCATACTTAAGATCTGGCAGGGTAGTCGTGCAAGATTCCCCGACTAGTAGTCACACTCAAAACGACACATAAAGAGGAATCTTGGAAATGCGGGTCAAACCACACCAAAAGTTGGAGGAGTGCTCCAAGTTTCCAAGATACTCATGATTTTATTACAAAGTGGATATTGGTCATGTCAACCCACTAAACCAGATTGGCTCCACTATCGGCCAATTAGAATTGAAGTACACTGTGGAGGTTTGTATTGTCAACCCACGAAAACGGACTGACACCACTATCGGCCAGTAAGACTTTATGAATCATTATTCTACTGGCTAGTCATGAAAATGCCGAAAGCGGTGTGGGTCCCAATGTTGAGTGTATATTTCACGGTACATTTCATGATCTTCATCATGATATTCATCTTGTTGTAGGACATACTGTGTCCTGATGACCCATGGTTTCTTTTCTTTGATAAAAAGGATTTTATACTCATTTTCAGAAATTTTCTCTAAATTATATACAATGTTTGGAAAATTTATGTGAGGGAATAAAAATATTCTGGCAGTATCAATGGAATCTGGATGAATAGCGCTGGAATTTAAACCAAACTTTTTCCACCAATCTTGAAGCCAGTCTGGTTCAGGGAAAGATGAGAACTGATCAGATAATTTAATCATGCAATAATAATATCTGTATATATGAGTCCATAAACAAACATGATCCCACATTGCTTTATACTGGAAGTAATTTATCTGGAACAATCGTTGATGAGGATATTGTTGAGACCATGACTGTATGTCTCTCATTCTATTAATCTGGAAGAAATTCCATGCTGGAGTTTGGTTCCATCTCTGTGTGTTGGTTGTGGAGCCTGATTATCTTCCTTATGCAGAGGTCCTTGCTTTTAGCCGTGTTTATACCCCATGAAATATTTACACCCCAGAAGTATGTACACTCTTTCACGCGAGGGAGTGCAGAGGGGGGGTACCCCCTCTACGGGGTCCGGGGGGGCTATCCCTCCGGCTGGGGGGTCTGGGGGCAAGCGGGCCCCCAGCGAGGGTTCGGGGGCGAAGCCCCCGAAGAAAAAATTGCCTTATAAAAGTATATTGTAATTTCATTGTAAATC
>JASDQU010309679.1:35621-61964 GCA_032191745.1 Picea mariana
TACTCTTGGCTGCATGATGAACTCCGATACAAATGCCATTTGTATTTAAGTAAACAATCAAAGATTAAATCCATAGTACTTTCTAAGCTTCATGCTACACCCACAGCATGGCACTCTGGTTTCACCAAAACCTATGACAGGGTCAAACGTTCCTTTTTCTAGGATGATATGAAATAGGAAATTTGTAATTTTGTCATTGAATGTGATGTATGTCAATGCAACAAAGGAGAAACAGTCAAATCTCTAGGCACACTACAACCACTCCTGATTCCACCTACTATTTGGAAGGATATCTGTTTGGATTCTATTACCAGCTTACCCAAATCAGGAAATAAATCAGTCATCATGGTGTTTGTTGATCGCCTTTCCAAGTATGCTCATTTCTACTCCCTTCAACACCCATTTACAGCATCCATGGTGGCTCAAATTTTCATGGATCAGGTCTTCAAGCTTCATGGCATGCCACACTCTATTGTTTCTGATCGCAACCCAACTTTCAGAAGCAATTTTTGGCAAGAAATTTTCAAGATACAAGGCACCAAATTGCATCTCAACACAGCCTATCATCCCTAGACTGATGGCCAAACGAAAGTTGTCAACAAGTGTTTGGAAACACATTTGAGGTGTTTTGCCTCAAAAAAGAAAAATCAATGGGCTGAATGGTTACCTCTAGTTGAATGGTGGTACAACACTTCATACCATATAGCTACACACATCACTCCTTTTGAAGTAGTATATGGACAGAAGCCACCTTTAGTTCTCTCATACTTACTAGGTGCCTCGAAGGTCCAAGTAGTTGACCTAACACTTACAGCTCGAGAGGATATTCTCCATACACTCAAAGATAATTTGGTCATGGCACAAAATTTCATTAAGAAACAAGAAGATCAAGGTTGCTCTGAACGTCAATTTGCAGAAGGGGATCAGGTGTTTCTTCGACTGCAACCTTACAAGAAAACTTTCCTCAAGGCCAAGCATTGTTAGAAGCTAGCGCCCAAATTTTATGGTCCTTATACCATTCTGAAGTGTGTGGCACAATTATCCTATCATTTAGCTTTTCCCAACCATTCGAAGCTACATCATGTTTTTCATGTTTCATGCTTAAAGAACGTGATTGGAGCTAAATTCCAAATTCAAACCAACCTTCCAGAGTTAGTTGAAGAAGGATCCATTTGTCTCTAGGCATAAGCATTTTTGGACCAGCGTGAGCATCCCCTATGTTAGAGAACCATCAAGGAAGTGCTAGTCCAATGGAAAGATACAACTCCAACAGATGCCACTTGGTAACCAACTACCATTCTGCAACAATTTCCTCATCTCAAGCCTTGAGGACAAGGCTATTTTTAAGGAGGCAAACATGTTAGGGTCCTAACCCGCACTAGTTATAACAATATATTTGGATGTAATAAAGGTCAATATTAATAAGGCCTTTCAATAAAATAGAATAAGGAGGATATAAGAAGACCTAATAGAAACTTCCTCTTCTAGAATGATCTTCCTCTAGATGCTTCTTTTTAGTATAAATAGGAGTCGAGGGTATGAGAACCCTATCTTGGATATTATTGTAATAGAGCTCTTCTCAACTGGAGGTTGCCCCCTCGAAGAGGCCCATGAACATTGCTTTCAGATTCAAAGTGTTATTTATGTTATTATTCTCTTATCATTCCAGTGCTATTGTGGTGAATGTTCTGGCTATATTGTTGTTATTCTGCCATTTTTAGCATTTTATTTATGTTATGCATACATTTTATATCTGGTATATTACATTCTCAAAGTCAGAAAAGAAAAGAAGAATGAAAGGTTAGAGCTTCTGCATACAGATGTATGGGGGCCAACTCAGGTATCATCTCTTGGTGGCTCTCATTATTATGTTAATTTTATTGATGATGCAACTAGAAAAACTTGGGTTTATTGCATTCAACAAAAATCTGATTTTTTTTATACTTTTAAGAAATGGAAAGATTTGGTTGAGAATGAGACAGGAAAAAAGTTGAAGTGTCTCAGATAAGATAATGGAGGTGAATATTGCAGCAAGGAGTTTGATGATTACTGTTCATACCATGGTATTCGTAGAGAGAAGAAAGTTCCAAGAACACCACAAGAAAATGGTGTGTCATAAAGGATGAACAAGACAATCATGGAGCGTGGAAGGAGTATGAGATTGCATGTTGTTTTACCCTTACAGTTATGGGTAGATACTATAGATATTTTTGTTTACTTAATAAACAGAGGACCTTCAAGCTATTTGGATTGTAGAATTCCAGAGGAGGCATGGACATAAAGAAAGGTAGACTATTCTTTTTTGAAGACTTTTGGTTGTGAAGCATTTGTCCATATTGATAAATAAAATAGAATAAAGCTTGAGGAAAAATCCAAGAAGTGTACCTTTATTGGATACAATGTTAATGATTTTGGTTATCGCTTATGGGATTATGAAAATAACAAAATCATTAGGAGTAGAGATGTCATATTCAATGAGAAGTTCATGTACAAATATCAGTTGCAGGGAAAGAAATAGGAAAAAGAAAAACCATAATACACAGTGCTTGATGAGATCACTTGAAAATAAATTCCAAAGGAACCAGAAAATAAAAATGTACAACAACATGAGAAACATGTACCTCAAACTTCTGCAAGTGTGGTCAGAAGATCTACCAGGTCAAGTATACCCCCTGAATGATACTCTCCTTCATTGTATTATTTATTGTTGACTGATTCTGGTGAACCAAAATGTTATGAAGAGGCAATGCAGGTAGACACAAAAAAGAAGTGGGAGCAAGGCATGAAGGAAGAAATGGATTCCTTGGTAAATAACCAGACTTGGGATTTGGTTCAGTTGCTTTCAAGAAAAAAAAAATTGCATAATAAATGGTTTTACAAGTTGAAGGAAGAAGATGGAGGAGAAAAGCGGTACAAGGCTAGATTTGTTATAAAGGGGTTTGCACAAAAGAAAGGTATATATTTTGATGAAATATTTTCTCTTGTTGTTAAAATGAATTCAATTAGGAATATTTTAAGTCTTGTGGCAATAGAATATTTGCATCTTGAACAATTAGATGTAAAAACAAGTTTTCTCCGTGGGGATTTGGATGAAGAGATTTATATGCAACAACCACAACGGTATGAGGTCAAAGAGAAGGAGAATTTGGTATGCAGGTTGAAGAAGAGATTGCATGGCCTAAAGAAAGCTCCAAGGAAGTGGTATTTGAAGTTTGACAGGTTTATGATATAATAGGGTTATAGTAGATGTCATTTTGATCACTGTGTTTATTTTAAAAGGCTAGAAAATGGAAGCTATATTATCTTTCTATTGTATGTAGATGACATGCTTGTTGCAGCGTCTAATATGAAGGATATAAATGTGCTCAAGAAGAAATTAGATAATTCATCTGCTGATGGAATCTACCCGGGAACCTACCTCAGCAGGTCCCGCGCCTGACCTCCCGGTCTTAAGGATCGTTCAATTTTCTCCACTAAGACGAAGCTGCTCTTTGGACTCCCAATGGAATCCCTGTGAAAACCCTGATCTACAATTCCTTCCCTCACCCTGTCACGACCTTTTAGATGACCATGAACAAATTCCCCATAGGGGATGTAATATCAAGTTTCGGGGTTTCGTGGTCCCTGACGTTGAGAGTTCTTTACCTCTTGAATCCCCGATCTCCGATAAATAGATTTGTCGATGCACCTTTTATGTGTTATCCCTCCTGGCTAGAATCTTAGCCTATATGACAAGAATTCATAAGACCGCGGCCTTATCTTCTTTCGGTATTTTGGACTTCAAAATCCTGATGTGCTCCAATTTATGTTAGTCCCTCCAAACTAGACCTTTGGTCCACGCAACCTCCCCTTATATGACTGCAGTCATACCTCCCATCGGGGTTTCGGACTTTCCAATGTCCAAATACACTCGTCCTCAGGATTCATGATCCCTCGAATCCCGATTTCCCGACACGACATCAGCTAGCAACTCATGTTTGCCTTTAGCCTGATCAACAGTCGTGATTGCCTATGAGCCCAACAGCTCCAAATCTCCCTTGGGACTTCGAGGGTTCAAATGTCAAAAAACATTTGCCCACGGGACTACCAATCTTTCGAATCTCGGTTCTCCGCTATGATAACAGCTGACTCCCACAATGGCACTTCCCTTCTTATCGGGGTTTTGGACTTCATGATTCTGAAATGCCCAAACCTCTTGTCATCAGGATTCCCGATATCCCGATGACTAAAATGCCAATAGATGACATCATGTTGGGACTTCCACAATGACTCCGATTTCTGCCACGCGTCCTCTCAAGATGGACGGTTCAGATTTCTCCTTGTGTTTTTGAGACTTCTGATGTCCTGATTTTTTTCGACCTCAGGAACTCTGATTTCCCGAATGCCGATATCCCAACTCTCTTCGTATTTCTGACATGTGTCTCCCCAAAAAGATGGCTCAGATTATATCGAGGTTTTCACTATGGAATTCCCCGATCTTCTTCTCTCGTGACTCCCGATTTCCCGATTCTTCTCAGGGTTCTTACTCTGCTCACGAGGGTTTAAACCCTGTGCAACTTCTGATAGATCAGACGACTAACAGGTAACTGATCAACGATCCAACGACTCACGACCCCTGGAGCTTGAACTCCAAATGCGGCCATAACCTCCTTGCTTCTTTGGCAGATCCAACGACGGGCGGGATTTTTCCAATTCTTCTCCACAAGATCCTAACCGTCGATTTCTTCCTCTTTGATGTTTTCTATAGGGTGAACCCAATATTCCTCTATGAAAACTGGTCCTCCTACGTGCATCCCTTGCGACAATCCTCAAACACTTCCAAGTGTTGAATTCTTTCGACTCTGCACACACCTGCAACAATAGTCCTTCAATGCTTCACTCAGATTCACAACTGAGACTTTCCTTAGCCTGCGCACTCCTGGCACGACTCCTATAACCTAATTTCACTTCTGGGTGAATGAGAACAAGAGTTAAACTATTTAAGCCTTTTGTCAATGCACTCCTTGCGGACGACTTCAGCTGCACTCCTTGCAGGAATCCTTGCTAAGATAGAGAAACAATTGAAGCTCATTTCTTCTACTTCCTTTCTCAGATTTCAAACACTCAGCAAGAAATCATTCATACATAGCATGTAAAGCAAATGCATAACAGGAAGTAAATACTCATGAGCATATCATTCATCATACATACACAGAGAATAAACATGACGCCATGAATTTGAATCAACTTCTTCTATTAATCCAAATAACTATACATGGGTGTTCTACATAACTCTCTACTTCTCTTCTATGCTCTAATGCTTCCAACTATGTTACAATGCACAATGAGGGTTTCTATATCCATTTTCCCTCCACTCCTCCTAAAATTGTCTAATCTAATATTCAATTCTACCTACTTACATTTACTACTATAAATGCCTCCATCTACTTCAGACGAGAGAGAATCTCTCAAGGTCCTATACAATGCATAAGTACGCCTCTCCTTAACTATCACATTTAAGTTTGGCACATTCATTCTTCAAAAGTTTTTAAACAATTTAACATATGCTCAAAATGTGTGGCGCTTGCCCCCACATTTGCTTGATGTGGGAGATGCTCTTGCATCATACTCTCTCTCTTGAAAATATTCATGGGCTTCTGTCCATGAGCTCTTGCACGGTCTATCCATGCTTCAAAATCTCAGCTTCATTCTCCCAGCTGGCATCTTCAACTAGATGGCGCTTCCACTTGACCAAATATTTGAAGTATTCTTTCCTTTTGGTCTTCTTACCCACTCATTTATCCAATATCCACTCCATCTGTGGCCTATATGCAACTGGCATCTTCTTTCGCCACTGAACCTATGAATGTTCATCTTCTACTCCTACTTCCTCAAGTTTATATGGGTATAAATCTGAGACATTGAATATCGTAGAAATTCCGATCCCATCGGGTAATTCAATCTCATAAGCATTCTCTCCAATTTTCTTCAAGACCTTGCATGGTCCGATTTTCTTCATCTTCAATTTATTGTATGTTCATCTCGGGAACCTTTATCTTCTCAAGTTCACTAGAATCAAGTCACCAACCTCAAATTGGAGTCATCTTTGATGTTGATCTTCTCTCAGCTTATACTCCTGACTTGAATTCTGCAGTCGCTCCTTCACCCGGCTATGAAGTTCTCTGATCGCCTCCGTGAATTCTTCTGCACTAGCACTCCTAGTAGTAGTCTGTTCCAAATCTCTCAATTCAGAAAATCCTCTCGGATGTGTACCATATACAATCTGGAATTGACTCTGGCCTGTTCTCTGATTCACTAAGTTGTTATACGCAAACTCTACCTGCGGCAATGTATTGTCCCAACTATTGTGGTGCTCTGCCACCAGGCTCCTCAACAAGTCTCCCAGAATTTTGTTCACCTCTTTTGTCTGTCCATCCATCTAAGGATGATAAGCTAAACTAAACAAAAATTTAGTCCCCAACTTCTTCCATAATGTCCTCCAAAAGTGCTCTAAGAACTTTGTATCTCTGTCTGAAAAAATACTCCTTGGTAAGTCGTGAAGTCGAACGACTTCTTTGAAAAACAGATTCGCGATGTGCGTCGCGTCACTAGTTTTCTGGCATAAGATAAAATTTGCCATCTTGGAAAATATATCCACTACCACAAAGATCAAATCAAATCCTCTTTGCGTCCTTGGCAATCCCAATATGAAATCCATGCTAATTTCATCCCACGGCCTCTCAGGTATGGGTAATGGTTGATAGAAACCTGCATTCTGCTTCCTTCCCTTTGAATGCTGGCAAATTTTGCATCGGTCTACAAACCTATTGACCCCTAATTGCATCCATGGCCAAAAGTATGACTCTCTCAACTTCGCGAACATATTATCATGACTAAAGTTTCCAGCCAATCCTCCACTATGTTTTTCCTTCAGCAGATTCTCCCTCGTGGAACAATTTGGAATACATAGCTGATTGCCCTTAAACAACAACCCTTCCTGGATCATGTATTCATCCCATTTGCTACTATCTCTGAGAACTGGATTCTCAGTTGCTTCATATGCTTCTTTAAAGTCTGGATCATCTGCGTACATGTCTCTAAGATCATCAAAACCTAACGTCTTGACTTTGAACTCCTGCAACAACAAACACTTCATGCTCAAAGCATAAAAAACTTTGTTAGTAGTACCAGAAATATGTTTAATCACAAATGTGAAATTTTGCATGTACTCAACCCATTTAACATGCCTCTAATTCAACTTTTCTTGTTGAGTCACAAACTGCAATGCATGTTTATCACTATACAAAACAAATTCCTTCGGAATCAAATAGTGCCTCAATTTCTTCAATGCCTGGATGATGGCATAAAACTCCTTATCATACGTGGAATAATTCACCTTCAATTCATTCAAATTCTCACTGAAATATGAAATTTTTCTGTCATCTTGAATTAAGACTGCTCCTATTGCAAACCCGCTTGCATCACATTTTCCCTGAAATGTCTTTTGAAAATCTGGCAACACCAGAATTGGTTGTTCATTAATCTTCTGTTTCATCAAATTGAAACTCTTCTCAGCCTCTTCTTTCTAGTGAAAAGATTTATGTCTTTTCTTCACTGTGTCCATCATTGCCGCGCTAATTCCACTGAAATCCCTAATGAATGTTTGGTAGAAACTAGCCAACCCGTGAAAACTTCTCACCTCAAATATGTTCCTCGGTGATGGCCAATTCTTGATTACCTCCACCTTATCTGGATCCATCTTCAACTCATTTTCCAAAATAACAAATCCCAAGTAAATGAGTTATGTCTTCATGAATGAGGACTTCTTTATGTTTATCAACAACTTCTCTTGCTATAATCTCCTCATCACAATGGCGAAATGCTTCAAATGTTCATCCTCCGTTTTACTGAAAATCAGTATATCATCTAGATATACGATAACAAATTTTCCGATGAAATCCTTCAGGACTTCTTTCATCAAACTCATAAAGGTACTTGGCACATTTTTTAAGCCAAATCACATAACAAGCCATTCATACAAACCTTTGTTTGTCTTGAATGTTGTTTTCCATTCATCACCTTCTCTCAGGCGAATCTGGTGATATCCACTCTTCAAATCAATCTTTGAAAAGAATTTTGCCCCACTTAAGCAATCCATTAAATCATCCATCCTTGGTAATTGAAACCTGTACCTGATGGTTATCTTGTTAATCGCCCTTGAATCAGTGCACATCCTTTATCCTCCGTCTTTCTTCAGACTGAGTGTCGTCAGAAAAACTCATGGACTCAATCTTTCCCTAACCAAACCTTTGTCCAACAAATCCTGGACTTGTCTTTTGACCTCTTCATTCTCTTGCAGCGTTAATCTGTATGTAGATTTGTTTGGTAAATTGGCTCCTGGTATGAGATCGATATGGTGGCTCACACTTCTCATCGGTGGCAACGAACGAGGTAATTTGTCCACTACTATATCAGCAAACTCTTCCAGCAGTCCCTGAACTTCTTCTGGAAAATCATCCACTCTTGTGCTAGTCAGAACAATCTTTGGTTTTCTGACCATAATGAATTGTCAATCCTCCTTATTCTTAACCTTGGTAAGGAGTTCCTTCCCACTCATGAGAAGTATTGTGTTGCTTACCTCCAGTTTTACTTATTTATCCTTGATTGGAAGCAACATATGAGTTCTCTCATTCTTTTCTAGGGTGTATGTGTTCATCCTCCCATCATGAATCACATTCCTGTCATATTGCCACAGTCTACCCAGCAATAAATGAAAAACATCCATAGGAATGACATCACATAATATCTTATCATTATATCCCCCTATCATAAATTCAACTAAGCATTGTTTGGTGACATTTACCTGATGTCCTTTTTGTAGCCACGAAACTTTGTATGGGCTTGGATGATCAGTTGTCTCCAACTCCAGTTTTTCTACCATCTCGCTTGAAACGAGATTATCAGTGTTACTGCTGTCCACAATGACCTTGCATACCCTATCCTTGGTCTTGCAAGCTGTTCTGAAAAGTCTGGTCCTTTGGATTGAGCTTTCCAATTCTTTCTCTGGTATCAAAAGGACTTTTCGCATCACCAGTGATCTTCCACCTTCAGCGTCTTCTTCTTCAACATCTCCCCTCTGTGCCTTGGTGATGTGAGTTTCTCCAGTTCCTTTCTTTTTCTCTGGACACTCGTAAGACTTGTGCCCATTCTTTCCACATGTGAAGGATGTAATTACTCCACCTATTCCTCTTCCTCTACCTCTAGTACGAGGAAAAGTGTTGTTGTCAGCATAATATCCTCTCTCCTCAGTATGTTGTCCTCTCTATTCAACATATCACCCTCGTTGTGAACTTCCACCTCTCTCTGTCCAAGTCTAAGGTTTCTTCCAGTCATCCCTGGGCTTCTGGGTTCTTTCCTGGGCAACTGATTTGCCTCTGGGATGACTTCTTCCTCGACCTCTTTGAATCTTCTTTCGACTCAGCTTCTCTTCCACTTTCAATGCCATTTGATAAGCATCCTCTGCCGTTCGAATGGTTTCCATACTCATTTCATCCTGAATCTCATATCTCAGGCCATTCATATACCTGGCCACTTTTTCATCATTGCTTTCACGATGACCTGCCCTGATATTCAACCTGTAACATTCCTCAGTATATTCCTTCACTGTCATCAACTTTTGTCTTAGGTTCTACATCCTCCCAAACAGAGAAATTTGATAGTCCCTGGGAATGAATTTTGCCTTCATCTTTGCAATCATCCTGTCCCAGCTCTTAATTTTCTGCTTGCCTTGGCAACGCCTATCAGCTTGTAGTTCATCCCACCACAAGGCTGCATGTCCTTTTAATATCATGACGGCATGTCTGACCTTATTTTCCTCTTCGATGTCTTCATAGTCAAAATAGGTGTCTAGATCTCTAATTTAGTCTAGAAGCTCTTCTACATCCAGATTTGGAATGTCCATTTTTACCTTTGCACCCACTCTTGCAATAGCCTTATGTAAGCGCTCATTTGCTGCATCTTCTGCTGGGATTTCTTCTTCTCCATGTCCAACATCATCTTCATTTTCAAATTCACTGATACCTCTTGCATTAGCCTTGCGCCTTTGTCTTATCTCCATGTCCACAACCATAGCGCGTAAGTTATGCAGATCTCTTTCTACCTCTGGAAGCTGCACTTGCCTACCCCTTCCTCTAGGTATTTCCCTTTCCTCCTTTGGATCCGGTGATTGTCTATCCCTTCTTCTTGACGGCATGGTGAATTCTCCTTCTCCCTGCTACAGAAAGAAAAGAAGCTTTTCTGGGCTCTGATACCACTTGATGGTGTCTACCCGGGCACCTACCTCAGCAGGTCCCGCACCTGACCTCCCGGTCTTAAGGATCGTTCACTTTTCTCCACTGAATCGAAGAGCTCTTTGGACTCCCAATGGAATCCCTATGAAAACCCTGATCCACAATTCCTTCCTTCACCCTGTCACGGCCTTCTGGACGACCATGAACAAATTCCCCATAGGGGATGTAATATTGGGTTTCGGGGTTTCGTGGTCCTTGACGTTGAGAGTTATTTATCTCTTGAATCCCCAATCTCCGATGAATAGATTTGTCGATGTGCCTTTTACATGTTAGACCTCCTGGCTAGAATCTTGTCCTATATGACCAGAATTCATAAGACCGCGGCCTTATCTTCTTTCGGGATTTTGGACTTCAAAATCCCGATGTGCTCCAATTTCCGTTAGTCCCTCCGAAATAGACCTTTGGTCCACATGACCTCCCCTTATATGACCGCAGTCATACCTCCCATCGGGATTTCAGACTTTTCAATGTCCAAATACACTCGTCCTTAGGATTCACAATCCCTCGAATCCCGATTTCCCGACACGACGTCAGCTACCAACTCTTGTCTGCCTTTATCCTGATCAATGGTCGTGATTTCCTATGAGCCCAATGGCTCCAAATCTCCCTCAGGACTGCCCACGGAACTACTGATCTTTCTAATCCCGGTTCTTTGCTATGCTGACATCTAGCTCCCATAATGACACTTCCCTTCTTATCAGGGTTTCAGACTTCGTGATTCTGAAATGCCCAAACCTCTTTTCACCAAGATTCCTGATATCCTGATGACTAAAATGCTGATAGACGACTTCCTGTCGGGCCTTCCCCGATGACTCTGATTTCTACCACACATCCTCTCAAGATGGACGGTTTAGATTTCTCCTCACGTTTTCGAGACTTCTGATGTTCTTATTTTTTTCAACCTCAGGAACTCCGACTTCCCGAACATTGATATCCCAACTCTCTTCGTATTTCTGACACCTGTCTCCCCAAATGGACGGCTCAGATTATATCGGGGTTTTCACTATGGACTTCCCCGATCTTCTGCTCTCGTGACTCCCAATTTCCCGATGCTTCTTGGGGTTCTTACTCTACTCACGAGGGTTTAAACCCTGTGCAACTCCTGACAGATGGGACGACTAACGAGTAACTGATCAACAATCCAATGACTCATGACCCCTGGAGATTTAACTCCGAACGCGGCCGTAAACGCCTTGCTTCTTTGGAAGATCCAACAGCTGGCGGGATTTTGCCAATTCTTCTCCACAAGATCCTAACTGTCAATTTATTCCTCTTTGATGTTTTCTATGGGGTGAACCCAGTATTCCTCTATGAAAACTGGTCCTCCTGTGCACATCCCTTGGGACAATCCTCAAACACTTTCAAGTGTTGAATTCTTTCGACTCTGTGCACACCTACAACAGCTGTCCTTCAATGCTTCACTCAGATTCACAACTGAGACTTTCCTTAGCCTGCGCACTCCTTGCATGGCTCTTATAACCCAATTTCACTTCTGGGTGAACGAGAACAAGAGTTAAACTATTTGAGCCTTCTTTCAATGCACTCCTTGTGGATGACATCAGTTGCACTCCTTCTAGGAATCCTTGCTCAGATAGAGAAACAATTGAAGCTCATTTCTTCTACTTCCTTTCTCAGATTTCAAACACTCAGCAAGAAATCGTTCATACAAAACATGTAAAGAAAATGCATAACAGGAAGTAAATACTCATGAGCATAGAATTCAACATACATACACAGAGAATAAACACAACGCCATGAATTTGAATCAACTTCTTCTATTATTACAAATAACTATACATAGGTGTTCCACACAGCTCTCTGCTTCTCTTCTATGCTCCAATGCTTCCAACTATGTTACAATGCACAATGAGGGTGTTTATATCCATTTTCCCTCCACTCCTCCTAAAACTGTCTAATCTAATTTTCAATTCTACCTACTTACATTTACTACTATAAATGCCTCCATCTACTTCAAACGAGAGGAGATCGCTCAAGGTCCTATACAATGCATAAGTATGCCTCTCCTCAACTATCACATTTAAGTTTGGCGCATCCATTCTTCAAAATTTTTTAAACAATTTAAGATATGCTCAAAATGTGTGGTTCTTGCCCCAATGCTTGCTTCATGTGGGCGATGCTCCTGCATCATCTATGATGAAGGATTTGGGTGCTGTAAAGAAAATCCTTGGTATGAGAATAACAAGAGACAGGAAAAATCTCAAATTGACATTGTCTCAGGGTGAGTACATAGAAAATTTGTTGGAGAGGTTTAGAATGCAGAATGCAAAACTAGTTAGTACACCTTTGGCCAGCCTTTTCAAATTAAATAAGGAAATGTGTCCCAAGACACAGGAGGAGATAGAATACATGTCCAGGGTCCCTTATTCATGAACAATTGGCAGCTTGATGTATGCAATGGTTTGCACAAGAACAAATATTGCAAATGGAGTGGGAGTTGTGAGTAGGTATATGAACTATCCAGGTAAATAATATTGGGAGGTAGTAAAGTGGATTCTCAAGTATTTGAGAGGTACTTCTACTCATGCATTATGTTTTGGAGGTTTAGACACTTTTCTACAGGGATATGTTGATTTAGACATGACAGGTGATAAAGAAATCAAGAGGAGCACCATAGGGTATGTTTATACTATAGGTGGAACAATAGTAAGTTGTATTTCGAAACTACAAAAGGTAGTTGCACTTTCAACAACAGAGGCAGAGTATGTTTCAACTACAGAGGTTATTAAAGAGATGATTTGGTTACAGAGGTTTATGGAGGAATTGGGAAAGAAGCAGGAGAATAGCAGGTTGTACTGTGACAATGAGAGTATCATTCATCTTGCAAAGAACTCAATCTTCCATTCGAAGACTAAGCATATACATTTGAGGTACCACTTCATATGATTCACCTTGGAAGATGGACATTTGAAGTTTGAAAAGATACACACTAGCCAGAATCCTGCAGACATTTTAACAAAGGGAGTAACCAGGGTGAAACTGAGTTCCTTCTCAGTTTCATTTGGTCTTCAATTATGAATATGAATATGAATATGAGAAATTTTTCAAGTTCAAGAAGGTTCAGAGTCCAGCATATACAAAAACATTGGAGTTGTTGAGATCAGTCTCAAAGTGAGAGATTGTTGGTTGTGGAGACTGATTATCTTCATGATTCAAAGATATTTTGTTTTCAGTCGTGTTTATACCCCATGAAGTATTTACACCCCAAAATTATGTACACTCTTCCATGTGGGGGAGTGAAAAAGGGCATTACCCCCTCTGCGGAGTACGAGGGCAAAGCCCTCGAAGTAAAAATTGCCTTGTAAATGTATATTGTAATTTCATTGTAAATCTGGATCGTTCATTATAAGGTCGCAGATCTAACGGTAGAAATTATGTTAGGGTTTTTTGGCCTAGAAGGCAACCCTCTGCTATGAGGGAAATGTATTGCGGCTATGCATTATGGAAAATATTGTATTCTAAGATAGGATATTCTGGGAGAAAGAAGAGGAAGTTACAATGGGTTTGTTGTAGGTTGTATCCCTTCATTTGTTGGATAATAATAATAAAGGAAGGACCTGGAAATTTCTCTAATGAACATAGCCCACACTGGGTGAACCACATATATCTGTGTCTCTATTGTATTGTGTATCTTTTGTGTTTTATTTCTGCATTTGTTTTATTTTATTGCTCAGCGATCCCATTTTTCTAACAAATTCTTGCCAAAAATTGTTGGTGAAAGTGGGGTCTCGATCAGAAACAATATAATGAGGCATTCCATGAAGCTTGAAGACATGATCCATAAAAAGTTGAGCCATAGTGGAGGCAGTAAATGGGTGTTAAAGAGAACAAAAATGAGCATACTTGGAAAGATGATCAACGACCACCATGATGATTGATTTATTGCTCAATTTAAGTAATCCCATAATAAAATCCATAGAGATATCCCTCCAAAGAATAGGTGGAATCAGAAGCATTTTGATGCAAGAGCATCATCAACAAGTCCACGTAGAGGGACAACTTAGAGCCATAGTGTGACTTCCTAAAATTTCAGAATCTAAAAGATAGTGTTTTTCTATTGATCCATTTTGAATGGATGATTGAACAAGAGTGAAACACTCAAAGACTGAATGATCACGAGTGAGTGGGAGTTTTCACTCCTACTCTTGAATGTAACATAAATTAGGTAGCATATAGGTTTCTATTTTTTGGGTAGACGAGTAGTCAGGGAGGAAACCCTAGCGGAACCTTCTGGTAGAAGTAGGAATATTTCACGCCCAAAATGAGGTAGTCAAACATAGAGTATTCTTGTAGAATGGGAGGTAGAGTAGTTTTGGAGAGGACTAAGACTCTAGAGCAGTCCAATTTTTGTAAACACATTGTACATGCATTTTGAGATTAACAAAAAGAATTTTTTCGTACCCATGAATTGTCTTTGTGTTTATGCATTTGAATGTTAATGGAATGTCTATTTATGCTGTAGATGTGTATGAATTGTTTCCATCTGGAGGGTGAAGGTTGATTCTACTATATTTGAGAGTTTTTTAAACCTATAATGGGTTCTTTAAACTATGGAAGGAGTGCACAATAGAGTAGTTGAACTCGGTGGCCAACACAAGGAGTGCGCATCTGAATCTCGGATCAATTTCAGAAAATAACTTGCCAGGGGGGCACACCAGAACATTTCCAGACTCAAGGAGGAACCTCAAGATTATTGAATACCTTGGAGGGAAGAATGTGTAGGGAGGAACATAATAGAGAACCAAATTACTAAAGATTTCATAGAGATTTTCCAGGAGAGCATTGAGCAGGTGCAAGGAGTGCACAAAAGAGGACCTTGTTTCGAGTTCTGAGAAGAGAAGTGTCGAAGGAGAAGACATTTACATAGTTGTTAAACACTCTATAAGAAATATCTCTACAAGGTGTGCATGATCAGACGATTTTCAAGTGGGCACGAAGTTCCTATTTGAAAGACCTAGAAGGGCTGAGTCCCTTATAGACTGAGAAAATAAAATAACTTAGAAGAGATAGTGCAAGGCGGGAGTGTAAAGAGAACTTGCTTCAAATTCAAAAGATCATAAGGGAAATAATTCCTAGGAATAAGTGAGATCTAGAGCGGTTGGTTTGCAAGATAAATACCAAAGGGTGAAGCCTTTGAGACTTCGAAAATTATTCCAAGTTTGGGAGAACAAAGAAACTCAAGAGGAGGAGCTACATCAACCATCAGATCAAGAACATGGAGAAATATGGGCCATTAGATTAGATTCTAGATAGGAGGAGCACATACAAGGGGAGAACAGATATCAACTGTTAGAGTTGGGCATGAAGGACCAACAATCATTGGATCCAGAAGTAAGTGCATGAGATTTAACCCTTTGGAAGTGCACATGGTAAGAAACCTCGCGAAGTCCAAGTTAACTAAAGGATCACAACCATTGATTGAAGGAAAGTGTGGACTATAGATCTGATCCCAAGAAACTCACGAGTTTGGATATCGAGGGAAGAGAGGTGAGCAGTCCTCCAACTTCATGAAACGTGAAGTCCCAAGTTCGTGAAAGAGATATCAACCATTGAATCATGGGAATATCCAGATCGTTAATCTAGAAAGCAGAAAATCAGAAGTCATGAGGAAGAAGGAAGCCAACTTCCAAAGTTGCAAAATGTGAAATCCCAAGTTTGCAAATGAGATTTGAACTGTAGGATAATGGGGAGTCTCAAACCATTGATCTGAGGCAAGTGGAGAATCAGGGTTTTAGATATTGAAATAAGGGAGACGAGTCATCTTTCAATCTCGCGAAATGTGAAGTCCCAATTCGTGAAGGGGAGAGAACCATTGGATCGCAGGGATTGTGGGTCGTTGATATGACGTAAGCACAAGTTCTAGAGTCGGAAGAAGAGAGACAAGAAACATTCTAACCATGCGAGGTGAGAAATCGCGAAGTGCTTAGGAGATTGGACCTAGGTCATAGCGAGGGGTCACATTGATGAAGGTTAAGGGAAGGAGCTAGCACTCTCTAGGCTCCAGTTCGAGAGTTCAAAAGTTGGGAGAGTCAAGGTTGGTTCACACGCAAATACCTAACACATGAATTCATGAATCTCTTGTGAGATTGTCCTCGGGTCATAGCCAGAGGTCACACTGGTGAAGGCTAACAAAGGAGCTAACACGCATTAGGCTCCGAGTCAGGATTTCAAAAGTCAGAGAGTTGGAGTTGGCTCATATGAAAACACTCGACACATGAAGTCATGAAGCACCTTTTGGTTAGGTGAGTGGTCATAGTCATGGTCACATAAAGGAAGGGGCTTAGCTAGGGAAGAGATAATGCCCATTTGGAGTTGAGGTTTGAAAAATGCCCAAGAGAGGGCTCGTGAGTCTTATACGACCTACGCCATAGGAAAAAGGGCCCATGTAAATGAACTTGGGGTCAAAAAAAGACCTAGAGATTCGATCTGACTCAGATTCTTGATCGATCCTTGACCGGGAGGTCAGTAGCCCCAAGGGGAGAAGGGGGGGTCTGCATCAAGTGGTATCAGAGCTGAAATTTTTGTCTATAGATTGCAGGCGAAAGAGAAAGAGGAGAAAGAAAAAATTTTGTTTGCAGATGGTGGTGGAAGATAGTCTAAAATTTTCATCTGTAGATTGCAAGTGAAAGAGAAGGAGGGGAAAGTCGTTATTTTGTTTGAAAACAGTAGAAAAAGGAGGGACAGTGAAAGGAGATAGTCTCATACCATCAAGAGGTATAAGATTTGATTTCATATGTAGATTTCAGACGAAGGAGATAGAGAAGACAATCTGACTACATCAAGTAGTATGAGGAGTTGAATTATGTCTACAGATTGTAGGCAAAGGCCAGATGAAAAACATAGATAATTTGATGACATCAAATGGTATCAGAAGCTGAAGTTCACTTGTGGACAAAAGGTGAAGGAAGAAAGAGCACTGATGCTCTGTAAAGATGGTTGCATGGTGTGAAACAAATGGTAGATAGCCCGGAGTGCTAAAGACAGAAAAGATGGCTACTGAAGGCCATGAGCGTGGTCAAAGAGGATATTGCCAGAAGAAAATTAAAGCATAAATTGACATGGAACTCATTGAGATAAGAACAAGAATGGAACAACTGACATTGAAGATGCAACATGAGGCAAAGGTACGATGGAGGTATGAATGGCCTCTGAAAAGGAAAGTAAAATGTCATGTTCAAAAGTTGTTGGCTAGAAAACAACAACAAGAGGTGAGGAGATGGTTGAGGTATGTTGAAAACCCCAGTGAAACAGAGGAGGATCTGGTTTGCATTTATGATCCAGAAGTTGAAGAAACCCTCAATTATGAGGAAGGAAGAGCAATTATGGTTCTCATAAACTGCTAGAAGGGCATAGGTGAATTTTCAAATTGTCAGGTGGGAAATGACATGAGATAAAGTGAGGATATCTTAAACTGTCAGAAGGACAATAGTAGAAATTCATATTGCTAGGTGGACCATGAGATGGGATCAAGAGATCTCATAAACTGCTAGGAGGGCATAAGTGAACTTTCAAGTTGCTAGGTGGGCAATGGAAGGAGATCAGTGGATGATCTCATAGACTACCAGGAGGGTAGTGATGCCATGTGGGAAATGAAGAGGGATCATTGGATCTCATAGACTGCCTGGGGGAAATGAAGAGGGATAATTGGATCTCATAGACTTCCATGGGGGAAGAGGAGGAATCCCAGATCGCTAGGTGGGCAAGGGAGAGAATATGAACTCAGCTGAGATTTTATATCAACAAGGAGTGTTGATATATGAAGATTCATGTGGATTTGTAGACCATGTGAATGAATATGATGAGAAGTTAAATACTCCCATCGCAACGAAGGAGGATTAGAGGTGTGCTTTGATTATTGGGGGAATTGATATATTCCTACCAAGAAACCTAATTGAGGCTATAGCATGTGTTGCATATGCAACAAAAGAAGAAATACAACCAAAAAAGACTGTCAAAGAGGAGGAGAAGGAGTAGATACTGATGTCTGCCCCAACAAAAAAAAGAGAAGAATTCCAATCAATTTCTCACTCAATGGGAGAAGGAGTTGGAGATGTTGGAGGATTGGTTGAAAAATATAGAACCAGAATATGGTTGCCAATAGGCAATTATGTAGATTGTGGGAGAGGAGCATTCAGTAGAATTGCTAAAAAAATTCATCCTGGGAGTTGAACAGAAGATGATTGCAACACTGGAGTCTGCAACATAAGAGGAAGCAGATAACATAGATTTTGTTGAGGTGTATGAGGAATTGGAGGCCTTGGAAAGAAGGGTAAATATGCAAAGTAGGCATATCCAATAGATCAAATTGGAAACAGGTAGAGGAGCATACCATCATGGGGAGAAGCTAGAAAAAGTTGGAGTTGAACCAACACAAGAGGAGATGGCATAAGCCAATTTGTTAGAGGAAAGCATCAACTCAGTGATGAGATTGTAGAACTGGAGTCTACATCAGGATGGAAAGATAAACCCAAGGGAGATGAAGGCATCAAGGGAGATCAGGTTGATCTATCCATTGACAAGGAGGAAGTGAAGTAGAACAATCTGCAAAACAAGGACCAACCAGTTGAGTAGCTAGACAAGGTGATCGAAGAAATTAGAAGTCTAATGTGGGGGTCATCAAAATAAAATGTCAGTAGGAGGAGGCTAAATAGAAGAGGACCTTCCATAGCAGCAGGGAAGAAGCAACAACAATAATAAAAGAAGCAACAAGGAAAAGGAGCAGATGAACAACTTAAAGAGAAAGTATGGGACCCTGGAGGATCTCAACAACATAGCAGAGGGAACCATGATTGGGAGCTAATGATTTTACTAGCCCTAGAGTATGATGCAGGAGCATCTTCAACAAGTCCACGTAGAGGGACAAATCAGAGCCATAGCGTGCCTTCCTAAAATTTCAGAATCTGAAAGATAACATTTTTTTGTTGATCCATTTTGAACAAATGATTGAACAATAGTGAAACACTCATAAACTGAATGATCACGAGTGAGTGGGAGTTTCCACTCCTGCTCTTGAATGTAACAGAAATTAGGTGGCATTTAGGTTTCTATTTTTCAAGTAGACGAGCAGTTAGGGAGGAAACCCTAGAGGAACCTTCTGGTAGAAGTAGGAATATTGTACACCCAAAATGAGGTAGTAGAACATAGAGTATTTTTGTAGAGTGGGAGGTAGAGTAGTTTTGGAGAGCACTGAGACTCTGGAGAAGTTCAATTTTTGTAAACACATTGTACAAGAATTTTGAGATTAATACAAAGCAGTTTTTCCTACCCATTAATTGTTTGTGTGTTTATGCATTTGAATGTTAATGGAATGTCCATTTATGTTGTATATGTGTATGAATTGTTTCCATATGAAGGGTGAAGGTAGATTGTACTATATTTTAGATTTTATTAAAACTACTTTGGGTTCTTTAGGCTATTCAAGGAGTGCACAATAGAGTAGTTGAACTCGGTGGCCAGCGCAAGGAGTGCACGTATGAATCTCGAATCGAGTTCTGGAAATAACGTTCCAGGAGGGCACACCTGAACATTCATAGACTCAACGAGGAGCCTCAAGGTTACTGAATACCTTGGAGGGAAGAATGTGCAGGGAGGTACAGAACAAAGAACCAAATTACTGAAGATTCTATAGAGCTCTGCCAGGAGGGCATTGAGCAGGTGCAAGGAGTGCACAAAAGAGGACCCTATTTTAAGTTATGAGAAGAGAAGTGTTGAAGGAGAAGAAATTTATATACTTGTTGAATACTCTGTAAGAAAGACATCTGCAAGGTGTGCATAAGTAGATGATTTCCAAGTGGGCATGAATTTTCCCTTTGAAATATGAAAAAGGGATGAGTCGCTTAGAGAATGAGAAAATTGAATAACTCAGAAGAGATAGTGCAAGGAGGTAGAATAAAGAGAACTTCTTTCAAATTCAAAAGCTCAGAAGGGAAAGCGTTCCCAGGAATAAGCGAGATCCAGAGTGGTCGGTTCGCAGGAGAAAGACCAAAGAGAGAAGCCTTTGACACTTAGAAAATTCTTCCAAGTCCAAGAGAAAAAAGAAGCTCAGGAGGAGGAGCTACAATAATCGTCAGATTGGATGTAGGGAGAAATATGGGCCATCAGATTAGAGTCCAGACAGGAGGAGCACGTACAAGTGGAGAATAGATCTCAACCATTATATCTAGGCACGAAGGACCAACAACTATTGGATCCAAATGTAAGTGCAAAAGCTTTAACCCTTTGGAAGTGCACAGGGTAAGCAACCTCGTGAAGTCCAAGTTCACGAAAGGATCACAACCATTGATCGAAGGAAAGTGTGGACTGTAGATTTGTTCCCAAGAAAATCGTGAGTTCGGATATCAAGGGAAGAGAGGTGAGAAGTCCTCCAACTTCACAAAACATGAAGTCTTGAGTTCATGAAAGATATCTCAACTATTGGATCATGGCAAGATCCATACCGTTAATCTGGAAAGCATAAAATCGGGAGTCGGGAAGAAGAGGGAAGCCAACTTCCAAAGTCGTGAAACATGAAATCCTGAGTTCATGAAGGAGATATGAACCATAGGATCACGAGGAGTCTCGAACCATTGATCTGAGGCAAGTGGAGAATCGAGGTTTCAATATTGGAAGAAGGGAGACGAGTCATATTTCGATCTCGTGAAATGCAAAGTCTCGATTTGCGAAGGGGAGAGAAGAACTTTTGGATCACAGGGGATGTGGACCTTCGATCTGACACAAGCACAAGTTTGGGAGTTGGAAGAAGAGAGACAAGAAATATTTAGACCATGGGAGGTGCGAAATCATGAAGTGCTCAGGATATTGGCCCCAAGTCATAGCGAGGGGTCACATTGATGAAGGTTACAAGAAGGAGCTAGTTCTCACTAGGCTCTAGTCTGAGAGTTCAGAAGTTGGGAGAGTCAATTTTGGCTCACACACAAATAGTCGACACATGAATTCGCGAATCTCTCATGAGATTGGCCTCGGTTCATATCCGGAGGTCACACTAGTGAAGGCTAACAGAGGAGCTAGCACACACTAGGCTCTGAGTTGGTATTTTGGAAGTCGGAGATTCAAAGTTGGCTCATATGCAAAAACCCGACATGCAAAGTCATGAATCACATTTTGGTTAGGTGAGTGGTCACAACCATGGTCATGTAAAGGAAGGGGCTTAGCCAGGGAAGAGGTAGCCCCTGTTTGATGTTGAGGTTTGAACAACTCCTAGGAGAGGGATCGCGAGTCTCATTTGGGGTCTAGAAGAGACCCAAAGAGTCGGTCCGACTCAAATTATTGATCGATTCTTGATTGGGAGGTCTGTAGCCCCGAGGGGAGAAGGGGGGGTCTACATCAAAGTTGTAGTGTAACATGAGATTTGACTATTTCTCCCTTGTTGCATTGACAAACATCACATTCTGCCACAAAATTGTGAACATCATGTTTCATACCATCCTAGAAATAATAACGTTTGACCCTATCATAGGTTTTGGTAAACCTTGAGTGACCAACTGTGGGTATCGCATGAAGCTCAGAAAGTACTATGGATTTAAGTTGTGACTGTTTACTTAAATACAAATGACCTTTGTAGTGAAGATCATCATTGTGCCAAGTGTACCCTAGGGAAACTGGAGAATTGGCCTACAATTGTTGGATCAAATGAAAAAATTTGGGATCTTGTAGCCATTCCTAGAGAACAACTTGGAGCCAATTTGGTACAATGAAGGAGAGGGAAAAAGGGACCCTTCATCTTCATATTTTTATTGGAAGTGCATTAGCAACCACATTGTCTTTTCCTTTCTTGTAAATGATCTCATAATCATATCCAAAAAGCTTAGTCACCCATTTTTGTTGCTCCAGGGAGGAAGGGTGTTGTTCCAGAAAATACTTGAGGCCTTGTTGATCTGTCTTAATTTGTAAGCACTACCCCAATAGATAAGGGCACTAAAGATCCACTCCATGAAGAATAACCAAAATTTCATTTTCATAGATTTATTGGCCCAAATATCGCTCTGACAGTTATTTTTTGGTAAAGGCCAAAGGCCAACCATATTCCATAAGAATTGCTCCAATTCCTCTCCATGAAGCATCACATTCCATGACAAAGGTATTTGTGAAATGAGGAAGGGACAGGACTGGAGTGGTGCACATGATCGCCTTCAAGGTTTGAAAGGCCTGATCAGCTGCAAGAGTCAAAGTGAAAGAATTATTTTTAAGGAGAGCAGTGAAAGGTGCCGCAATATTTCCATAATTCTTAAGAAACTTGCAATAATAACCTGTTAAACCCATAAATCCACGCAATCTTTTGAGAGTCTTTGGGCAAGGACAATCCTGCATAGCTTCAATATTTTTAGGATCCACCTTGACACCTATCTTGCCAACAATATGACCCATGTACTCGACTTCTGAGGTGCCAAAAGCACACTTAGATTGTTTGAGGAAAAGTTGGTGCTGAGAGAGTAGATGTAGAACTCGATCCATGTGAGCAAGATAGGTTGTCCAAGTTTTACTATAGATGAAGATATCATCAAAGAAAACTAAGAGAAAATGATGGAGAAAAGGATGGAGGACATGATTCATGAGGCTTTGGAAAGTGGAGGGAGCATTACACAAGCCAAACAGAATGACCAAAAACTCATAGTGTCCCTCATGAGTTCGAAATGTAGTCTTAGGGATGTATGCCTCATTCATACACAACTAGTGGTTTCTAGAACAAAGATCAAGTTTAGTAAATAATCGGGCACCACTCAATTCATCCAAGAGGTCATCAATGACCAGAATGGGAAATTTTTCTTTGATGGTGAGTTTTTTTAGGGCACGTAAGTTAGGGCACATGCACCAAGAACCTTCTTTTTTAAGGACCATGACCACAAGAGAAGAGTAGGGGATTATACTAGGACGAATAACACTTGCGATGAGCAATTATTGAACAATTTTCTCAATTTCATTTTTTTGGGAAAATGGATGACAATAGGAATGAACATTGGGAGGAAGGTTGTTGGGGACAAGGGGAATGGAATGATCATGAACACCATGGAAAGGAGGAAGTCCCTGAGAGTGGAAAAAATAGCTTGATGTTTGGAGAGGATGGATTGGAGTTCCTACAACAAAGAGGGTGTCTTAATGGCATGAATGGCATGGAGTTGTGCAATAATGCTAGAATGACCTTTTTTGAGGATTTTTTCTATGCAATGGGAATTGATGATCTCCGAGGAACTGACGGTGATGTATTAGAACTTATATTGTTGTCCCTCCTGGTTGAATTGCATGGTTAATTCCTTAAAATCCATGAGAATGGGACCCAAAGTCCTTAGGCATTCTACACCCAACACAATGTCACAATTGCCCATGTTGATCGCAAACACATGAGATTTCATGTGGTAATGACCAATTTGGAGACACACATTTTCACAACACCCCCCAAATTTCATGGACCTGCCATTAGAAATCACGATTTGAAAATTATTGATGGCACATATATAGCAATTAGTTTCTTAGGCAATGGGGCGACGAATAAAATTATGGGTGCTTCCACTATCAACAAGGATGATGACCTTCCTATGCTTAATGTAACCAACTAGCCTGAGGGTTTGGGGAGCAGATAACCCAATTAGAGCATTCAGGGAAATGATGGGTTCAACTTCAAGAGGGTGGGGTCATGTCACTGGGTTCAGGTGACTTGATCATAGGGGGGGATCGATATCATCTTCCGAAACATCCTCACATATGGACATAAAAATATTTTGTTCTTTAGAGTTGTGCCCAGGAAAATATTTTTCATCACAATTATAACAAAGGCCTTTGACTTGGCATTCAACCATTTATGCCCTGGTCAATTTATGGATATTTAGTGGAGTTTAAGGAGGAGTGGGAGTGATTTGTTTTGGGTTTGAGAAGAGACAACATGTTGTGCTTCCTTAGCTCTTTTAGTAGCTTCCACCCAAATCCGAGGTCGAGCCATGAGGACATGGGAACAAATGTCATCCTTGAGTCCACTGATAAAACATTCTTGGAAAAAAGCATCAGACATGCCCTTTGTATGAAAATCCAATTGCTCAAAAGCGGCTATAAAGTCTTCCACTGAGCCAGATTATTTCAACTTTGTCAAACTACCTAAATGGTTGGTGTCAGTGTCAAAGCGTTCATAAATCTCTACCACAAATTGTGTCTAAGCCACATACCCTTGGCAAGAATTTTTTCTCCATTGCCACCATTTCCAACATTCTTGATCTAGATGGAGAACACCATACCAGAGTTTGTCCAACTCATTTGTAATGCCATACAAAGATAAATGGTGTTCCATTTGATTTACCTAGCCAGTGGGACCTGAGCCATAAAATATGTTCACATCCACACGCAGAAGGTGTAGGTCACACTGAAAGTGATGGGGATGAAAATTCAGGGAATTATAGGAAGTTTCACTTTGAGAGTGAAAAGGTGGGTCATAGGAAGGAAGATTTGCAGGGATATTCAGCTTGGAACATATCGTGCTAGTGAAGGATGTAAGCTGGGTAGTGAGGTCCTATTTGTTGGTTTCCATTTTGGCATCTATCGAGGAATGCATGTTTTTATTGATGGCAGAAAAATTGGTGTCTATGGAGGAACGCATGTTTTTATTGATGGTGGAAAAATTAACACTAAGTTGCCTCACTTCTTGTTAGGTCTCTGTGAAATTAGAGGACAAAGAATTGAAGCAATCTTCCAAGTCTTCGCTATGGGTGTGGGCCATGATGAAAATGAAAAGGGATAGGTGGGACCCCACAGAAAATGGGTTATAGGTGAAGTGTATCATGACGATTGAGGAGATGAGGGAAATCCAATGGTGTAAGGCCCAAATAAGGGTGTTGGAAGGGGATTGAGTCCACGGTTTTTTTATTTTTTGAAAAAATGATAGGTATGACTGCGATAAGGGCGAAAAGAGGAATCCAATGGGATAGGTCTCAAATAATGGTGCCAAAAAAATCTAGACTTTTTTTTTTACTGCAGCAAAGTTATACTCGGATCTGAAGAATACTACCATGTTGAAATGGTCAAATTCTTAACAGGAAGAAATGTGTAGTAATTTTGCAACATGAATGTAGGAGGCACAGTTGTGCGGAAATATATCTTGTATGTTATTTTTTTGTTTCCATCCCAAGGGTTGGGGTATGCAGGGTATCTACAGACAAGGGTTTTCCCTATGTTATAGCTCTTTGATATACATGCAGGTTCCAACATTAGTACTCGACCCAATATCTCAGGGCACCAACTAAGGGGGCTAGATCGTGCCCTTATATGTACTACCTAACTACCCATGTACTAGAGAGTATATTATCGAGTGTTTTTCTTGGTGGCACTATAGGAGTTAGACGACCGATCGATTTATCTATGGAGGGATTCAAGAGATCTAGGTCGATCCGTAAACAAGTGTTGTCTAATGCGCTACCACTCGAAGGGGTACCAACATGGGTTACAAGGGTGTCCAACAAATGTGCACTTGAGTAACACTTATATTTCTTGCGTGTATGAATCCCTGATCGCAAGTTTATGCATGTAATGCAATATTATTGTTGCTTTAAGACGTCAAAATACATCTCTACCCTGGAAAAAATTAACCCACAACTTTCTGCCAAGGAAAGTGCTCTGATACCACTTGTAGTATTCCATATATAAAATAGTATGCAGAACAAAAATATTTTAGCTGGAAATGAAATAACAAAATGATATAACTAGAAAAATACTAGAATAACACCAGAATAACACCAGAAAGAGCGCCTTGATTAATGATAACAATGTTCACTTTCCTCTTCGAGGGGGAAACCTCCAACAGAGAAGATATTTATTACAATAATATCCAAGAAAAAACTTCTCATACCCTCTACTCCTATTTATAGTAAATCTATCTATGCAAAAGAACAACCTAGAGGAAGATCCTTCTAGAAGTGGAAGATTCTATTAGGTCTTCTTACATTTGAATTATTCTTCCTTATTGATAGGCCTTATTATTATTGGTCTTTATTACATGGAAATATATTATTCTACCTACGTG
>JASDQU010309679.1:63892-76016 GCA_032191745.1 Picea mariana
TGAGGCTTCCAAATTCACTAATCCATAACTCCCCAACCGTGACGAACCACATGGCGTACCACATATCACAAGAAATGACATGACGAGCACTATCCATCTATGGGTATCTTACATAAATTTACACTATCCTTCATGTCCATTCTCTTCAACCAACTTTGGGTTCCATAACCACACTTTTGGGGCTTCATGTAGACTTCATCAAATGCACCCATCATATTTGATGACATAAACCACTCCATTAATAACAACTAACTTATCATAAATCTCAAACACATCTCTAGGGATTCCAGATTTCTCCAAGGGTTGACATCAATGGAAATCAACTGTCCAAACCAATTGTCCAACATCATGTATTTTTTTTTATAGTTCTTATAGGATGCAAAATGTGTAGAAAAGTTGCAAACATTGTCTTGGACTATAAATTGAAATGTCTATATGTTATGTTCCCAAACCAATATGCCAAGAACATTGTGTTTTCCATGTGTTTTTAACTATTTTTTGGCTGTGGTATTTTGTCAAACACTTTGTTGATTTGGTATTTTAAGTTGCACTAGGATTTATACTGATGATTGCTATGTGTGTTTGCAAAAATAATAAAATAGATGTAGAAATGGAACATACCTGAACAAGATGCAATATCAACAACACATGGAATAGCCCAAAAAATCTCAGATCTTATATTATTCATAATAGAAGAAGACCCTGATACAATGGATCTCCAGATCTGGTACAATATAGCTAAGAGATAATAGCAAAATGAATATGATCCCTAAGAAAGATCAAGAAGAGAATATACAAGCCTCCAAAGGCCACATGACTACAATAGATGAATAACAAGTTGAGGTCCCTGCCCTCTGAAGTGATAAACCCCAAAATGAATAAGTTGTGCCCTACTGGAAAGATGAGTACACCCAACAATTTGGCCTAGCTTCTAGAGGCCTCCAGACACCCCGAAAATGGATGGATGTGTGGATCAAGCAAAGGATAACCCCCTGGTGAAGTCTTAGGCCAAACGGTGAAGATATGAACCTCCAAATAAACAATCGTATATTTGGTTTGCACCCTCCTAGATGATTGAAATCCCAATAATTTGGCCTCTAAGGTATAAGTTTCCAAACCCCCTAAGAAAGGTGGGAAAATGTAGATCGACCCACTGAAAACCCTATGGTAAAGTTTCAGGCTGAATGATGAAGACCTAACCAACCAAATGACTATATCCTCAATATTTGATGTGCCCCCCTCTCTTTGAGCCTGTGTTGAGATACAATAAATAATAAGGTAGAGAAACCTCCTCCGAGAAAGGATAGAAATGGCACCCTAGTCCCTACAAAGAATACCCAGAAGTTTGTTTGCTCCAAATCCTTCTCCTATGCATGGAATGAACCCCTCTCCTCAAGATGGTGTGCCTACTACTGAAACCCCTCTTGAAGTTGTGCCCTAGCTCTCTCTGAACCCGTGGCTAATGTAGAACACCTCTGAAGCTGAGTATATCTAATGTAGAATGGTGAGGGAGGAATATTTCACATCCATGACTGAGCTTGGACCATGTTGGGTGGGATATTTCACCATCGAGCTGATATCTAAGGTTTTTTAAGTCAAAACCCTCAAAACCCCTATGTGCATCGGCTCACTAGCAAGAAGCCACATATCAAAATGATAAACAAAATGAATGAGAGAATAGAGGCCCCTATCTCTCTTTTATCCTGCCTGCTCACCTTGTCTCTCCAAAGTGACTTTTACTTTATTTAATTATTAATTAATTAATTAATTAAATCACTTTAATTAATTAATTAACCTTTTTACCTTTGAAAAGTACCTTATCTCTCCTTGTGGCTTCCCTGGCCATTGAAAGTCACTTCTCATCATCCTATATTGTAGTGTTATTCCTCCCGATTCCAATGAGCTATCACACTAAGAGGCTCCTCCAAGTATTATGACCAAGATGACCTCCTTAGTGAATTTAATTAACCTATATCGCAAAATAACTCAAAATCATGGAAATCGTCGAATGCAATGGAACCAAAGCCAAGTTGTGTGGAATGGATCATAATGATGAAATACGATGAGTGATGCAAGTCAGACTCCAAAATACCCCTCAATATCCCTTGTACTCGCTATAACCTCCATCTGGCTATTCTGGTCATCAAAACACTCTGTAATATAATGATGTCCCAAAGTGGGGACATTACACTATAGAATATGCATATTGGATTTTCATGCATAAAGGATGTCAAGTATTCATAATTTAGGGAAACAAATAGATAACTTGGAGAAAAACACATGTTTGTTTTTCTTGGAAAAAACCATAATTTTTTTCATAATAAGATAAAACTACATTTTGTATATACATTTAAACATTTTTGTCATGTTCAAAAAACAGAGGGAAACAACTGTTGGATTATTGAGAGGGGGTTGAATCAGTAATAGACCAATTTAATATTTTTTCACCATAAAATGAAAGTGTTATATCGATGTAGCATTATCATCCAATAGTTGCAGAGTAAATAAACAATGAACAAATGAGAAATCACACACATACAAAGTACACCGGTGTTTTACGTGGAAAGCCAAAGCGGGAGAAAACCACGTCATGATTTTTCTTATATGTATTTAAGAATTACATTCATTGGAAGCACCAACTTCCTTTGTTTTCCAGCTGCAACTCGAAGGAGGCTCCAACCGCCTAGTTTCTCAGGATACAATTGGAAGGAAGCTCCAACTCCCCAATTCTCTAGCTACAACCAAAATTAGGCTACAACCCTCTATGTTCTTCGGCTATGACCGGAAGGTAGCTACAACCAAATTTCCTTGCCTCATACAAACACCTTGGTATATAAGTAGAATGATGGAACCACTATCACTGTGAGATATACTATTGTAAACCTGTACCAATAACCTTAACCATACATCAACCATGCATCAACATGTACCTCAACCTGTATTCAAATTGTACCATAAACAAGTGCATCAACCATGAAACAACCTGTACCAAACAACCTATAATCAACCTATACCATAAACAAGTGCACCAACCATGCACCAACTTGTACCTCAACCTGTACCATGAATAGGTGCATCAACCATGCACTAAACCTATACAAATAACCTATCACAATAACCTATCCAAAGAACCTATCACAACAATATGTCTCATCAATCTTATCAACCAAATTAGATCTACTCACCAAGATCAATCACCAAGACAACTCTCAAATATGTGCATCAACCAATCATAGCACAACAACTCATAATCATCACCAAGATCAATATGTGCTTCTAATAATATACCAATACAAGTATGCTACATCATCCATAAACCACGTGTCAACAATACTACTAACAAGTGCCTCCAACCATGTACCAAGCATGTACCAATCATGTATCAACTACTCATCAACTATCACTCATCAATATGTACCAACATCATCAACTATAGAACTCATGTATGTGCCAACTCATCAACTACTTGTCTCAACCATGTTCCCAACATGTACCTCAACCAAAATCCCTCATCAATTTCATCATACAAATCTGATTTGTAACTCTATAATAGACCTGGTATATATGATCACATACCTGTAAACCTTCCTTAACTTTAACAACAAGAGACTAGAATTTTCATCAAACTTTTCTTTAGTCTCACATGACTAGTTTTGGATTAGTCAACAACCCTAACTTGAAATAATCATAACTATGTACCTATAATGAATAAAGATATGAAAATAGTACACAATGTTCTTCAGTGTGTTTTTTGCAATTTCTTCAGGTGTCACTACTTGGAACCTCTTAGAAAAGGAGTTATAGCAAAAATGGCATACCTTGTTGAATTCTAGCTTATTCTAGAAAGTGAACTTGTAGAGTGTGCCCCACACGGTATATTTGTTGTATGGATATGGAAATTTTACACATAATACTACATACTATACTCTAACCAAACAATTTTGTCTTACTAAATTTGGATCTGTTATGAAGAAGTTATGACGTTTTTACCCGAAACACTTGTTTTAGACTAGTTTCAGGACTAGCCACAAACCGTATTTTCCACGGAGTGTAACTCCAAAAATACAACAACCCACAAGTTTTTTCATACCACAGCTACTTGAATTTGTTTTCCAAATGGCCTCTCAATTTCAAGGTCTGAATCATTCTATAAAAAAAATTATTGCGAAAATGGTGAGATGACCTGTAAATAACATACCTTAGAAAGCATCATCAAAATAATTTATCCTCCCTTGAATTTCGGCCTTCTTTACTTCACCTTCTCTCTGAAATTCAGCTTAGATATCATTTGGTTACTTCAGTCACCTGTATATATTCAATATTCTCAAGTGTGATTGAAATAAGAGAGTCTTTCCTCTTATTTATACTTTCATGTAGCTTCCTCTAGGGGTTACCTTTTAACCATCTTAACCCACTTTCCTTATTTTAGGGTTAACCAACTTATAACCACTTGTCCAATTAGTAATTTATCCATTAAATTTATTATTTAAATAATTTATTTTGTATCCACTTTGACTTATAGTAGACTCATCACTTCACTTTACCTCAATGGGTTACCTTCTAACCATCTTAAACCACTTTCCTTATTTTAGGGCTAACCCACTTCTAACCACTTATCAACTTAGTAATTTCTCCATTAACTTTATTATTTAAATAATTTCTTTTGTATTCAGTTTGATTTATAGTACACTCATCACTTCACTTTATTATTTACCTTCTAAAAGTCTCTTAAACCACTTTGACTACTTTGACCTTTTGGGGCTTCTAGATGACTCATGAGGGTTATCCAACTTCACATGGCCATAACTCTCTAACCGTGATGAATTATGTGAAATTCCACATACCACTGGAAATGGAATGACATGTGATATCCATTCAGAATAGTATTACCTGCAAATATATCAAAACTCATACCGTTATCCATCAAACAAACTTGGGTCCATTACCCAAACTTGGGTTCTCCAACTTCACATGGCCATAACTATCTAACCGTGAGGAGTTATGTGATGTTCCACATACCACCAAAAATGGAATGACATGTACTACCCATATAGAATAGTCTTACCTTCAAATATATTAAAACTCATACCATTATACATCAAATAAACTTGGGTCCATTACCCAAATCTTTGTGCTACTAGACTTTCTCCAATGGTTGACATCAATCAATAAGGGTTGAAATCAATCTATAATATCACTCTCCAATGGTTGAAATCAATGAAAACCAAAAATACATACCAATTTTCCATCAACCTAAGCCAACTATCTAATGATATTCCCCTTTGGCATTGACGGAAACACCAACATTGATGGCAACACTTAGTCATGATAGCATTCATGCTTATACTCCTCATCAATGTTTCTATCTCTCCCCCTTTGACAACAATGGCAAAGGGTATCTCCCTTTGGGGATGCTCCCCCTTATTGAACTCTCCTTGGGGTTGCTTCCCCTGTCTACATGCATTTTATTTTTCTTTTTGTTTATAATCCTTAGATTACTCTCTCTCCCTCCATATGAATAATATCTTCCCTTTTGACAAAGGGTATCACTCTGAAGTCATATTGCTCATTCTTACCTTGTGACAATCGATCCCCTTGGAAACATACATGTATGCTCTTTCTCCAGGTATTTACCTTTGCATCTGATAAATATCTCTCCCTTTGTCATCAATGACAAAGGTATCTTTCCATTCGGGGCTGCTCCCCCTAACAATACTCTTCCTGAAACTGATCTCCCAACCTGAATTTTCCTATTTATAGTGCTTCCTTGTGTACATATAAGACATATAATATAAGCATTCAAAAACATTCATTTTTGAGTAGAAATTACTCCTAGTCTCTGGCGAAGATACTCAAAGGCTTATCATGGAAGAGGTTTTGGAAAGATGGAAACCACTTGTTCTTTTGTGCCCACATACTCAACTCTGATGTTCTTCTCTACAACATGTTCCTGTAGAAAGTAATACTTGATTGGAATGTGCTTCGTCTTGGGGTGCATCATCAGGTTATTTGAGATACTGATGGTGCTTGTATTATCACAAGATAATGGACTGGTCTCATCATACTCAACCTTATATATGTCAGAGTTTGTTTCATCCATAGAACTTGTGTACAACATGTTGTTGTTGAAATATACTCTGCCTTGACTATAGATAAGGATATTGATGATTGTTTCTTGCTTAACCATGATACTAAACACTCACCCAAGTAGAACATTGTCCCACTGGTGCTTCATCAGTCATCAATGCAACCTACCCAATCTTCATCTGTGTAGGCAATAAGTGATATATCCTTTCCTTTCGGATAACATAATCCAAAATCTTTTGTTCCTTTGAGATATCTAAAAATCCTCTTCACTGTTAATACGTGTGATTCCTTTGGTGCTGCTTGAAATCGTGCCACATGTCCAACTTCCTGCATTACATCTAGTACTGATGATGTCACATATAGTAAGCTACCAATCATTGACCTATATTTCCTCTGGTCTGTAGACTATGAATCATAATCTTTGTTCAACTTGCAACTAGTTTGCATAGGAGTGGTAACTTGTTTACAATCTTCCATTCTGGACCTCTTTAGCATTTCTATGATATACTTGGTTTGAGAAATAAAAATTCCTTGGTTTCTTTGACATATCTGAAGACCCAAAAAGAAGGATAGTTCTCCAAGTAATGACATTTCAAATTCATTATGCATATCCTTTGAAAATGTTTGGCCTAACCTGTCATTAGTACTTCCAAAACAATATCATCAACATAAATTTCAATTAATAAAATACTACCTTGAGTTACCTTGATGTAGAGGTTGTTGTTTGCGATTCCTTTCCATAGTTTGTAGGGATTTTTGTCATTGTTGTTTCTGAGAATTAATCTATTTTGAATGTGAATTGTTGCATGCATTGCATGTGTCCAAAAAATATCTGTCAATTTGGAATCCATTAGCATTCTTCGAGCCATTTCCTGTGTAATTGTCATCCATCATGATAATGTTCCTTTGTCTCTAAACCACTCTCTGAACCAATCTATGAATCCATGTTCTCATCCATTGTCATATATATGTCCAAATCTACTAAATATTATTATGAATCCATCTATGTCCATACTATCCATGACTCTACTTGCGCAATTGTCCATAATGTTGATCCATTTATCACTATACTATCATGAACTCTTGATTAATCTATCAAATTGTACTTTTGCTAATTGATTGCTCTGGATTTGTCTTCTCAAACTATGTAAGCTACTCAAAGGATGGTTCTTTGGTCTGTCACAGCTATCGCATAGACTCCCCATGTCTAATATTCAGATTACTTGGGAGTCTCTAAGCCAGATGGCTCAGAACAATTCCTTCTCTGATGTGTATTATTCATCATCATATTCATTGGTAGATTCTGTAAATTCTAACCTTGTACAATCTCTACTATAAAAAAATATTCAAGAAAGAATAGAAAAGATACAATGGAAAATGCAAACATTACACAAAGATTTTTCCACTAGAAACCCAAACCAGGAAAACCAGCATATATTATATTCATACATTGTGTTACATTGTTTACAATACAATATACATATAAGAGCCAATGGCATCCAAAACCCTAACTCAATGACCTAGATTACTCCAAAACCCTAATTCCTTAACCGGAAATAGAAAACCATCGGCAAAAACCATGTGCCGAAAAACCACCTAAATACATGACATGTTTCCCGAGGTAGGTGTCACGTTTCCCTACTCATGCAAAGAATATAACACATACCCAACATTCTCCCACTTGTTGTTTTCTTTGCACACAAGGGGTTACAGGGTTACATAGTCAAAAATCTAGGGCAACAATGCCCATGGATCCTCTACACCAAGAGAACTTCTCAGTGCTCACATATTTTGTTAATGAGTCTGCAACATTCGTCAAAGTGTCCACCTTCATCAGTGATACTTTCTTTTATTCAATCATGTCTCTCATAAATTGATATTGAACATCAATGTGCTTTGTCTTTGAATGATAAGCAGGGTTATTCACCAGAAAAATTGCACTCTGACTGTCACACTCTATCCTTACAGCTTGTTGTACCAACCCAATATCTAAACACAATATTTGTAATGATATTGCTTCCTTACTTGCATGAGTGGTTTCCATGTATTCAGATTCTGTAGTTGAAAGTGCCACTACAACCTGTCTTTTTCTCATCTAACTTATTTCTCCTCCAAACAGGTTAAACACATACCCACTTTTAAATCTCCTATGATCCAAATCTCCATCCCAGTCTGCATCCACAAAGTCATGTATATCGACCACTCTGTCCAATCCTGGTCTTCCTTCGTAGCACAATCCATAGCTAGTAGTTCCACACAAATACTTGAAAACCCTTTTTACTGCTATCCAATGCTCCTTCCCTGGTTTTGACATATACCTGATCAAAACTCCCACTGCATGTGCAATGTCCAGTCTAGTACAGACCATTGCATACATCAAACTGCCAACTGCACTTGCATATGGAACATGAGACATGTCCTCCTCTTCTTCATGTGTCTTGGGACACTGATCCAAAAATAACTTTACACCAACAGGAATAGGAACCTTGATTGGTTTACATTCCTACATATTAAACCTCTACAATATTGTCTTGACATATTTTCTCTAATTTAACTAGAGTTTCCTCTTTTTTCGATCTCTTTTAATTTCCATGCCCAAAATGAAATTTGAAGCACCAAGATCCTTCATGTCGAATTTAGAGGACAACTGATTTTTCACATCCTGGATAATCTCCTTATTGTTTCTTATCAACAACATGTCATCCACATACAAGACCAAATAAATCAAATGATCACCTATTAATTTAGAATACACATAGTGATCCTCTTTGCTTCTTGTGAAGCCAATTCCTAGCATACAAGTATCAAATTTTTGATACCACATCCTTGGTGATTGTTTTAAACCATACAGGGACTTTTTCAGCTTGCATACTAGCTCTGTCTTTCCTTTCACAACATAACCTTCTGGTTACTTCATAAAGATTTCTTCTTCCAGATCACCATGCAGGAATGTTGTCTTCACATGTATCTATTCTATTTCAAAATCAAATGCAGCAGCAACATATAACAAAAATCTTATAGAGGTTAACTTGGCAACAGAACAAAAAATCTCACCAAAATCAATTCCCTCAACCTGGGAATAACCCTTTGCTACTAACCGAGATTTGTATTTCTCCACTTTTCCTTCTACATTCAACTTATTTTTAAATACCCATTTGCTACCAATGGGATTTCTTCCACTGGAAAACTTCGCTAGATCCCAAGCCTCATTCTTATCCAAAGATGTCATTTCTTCTTCCATGGCCCTTTTCCAGAGATTTCCATCCTCTGAATCCACTGCCTCCTTGACTGTTCTAGGGTCATCATCAGTAATATACAAAGAAAAATTTGAATGAAAATCAGATGGACTATACCTTTTCGGTAGCCTTCTTTCTCGATCTGATCTCCTCAATACTGGAGTATGAGGACCTTCTTCTTCTGATTCATGTTTTTCTATAAAGTCTACTTCATCATCCTTTAAATCAAACTCTATCTTCTCTGGTTCTTCCTTACTTGGTAGGACTTCCTGTTTAACAACATCCTTCATTTCTCTAAATACCACATCTCGGCTATACACTACCTTCTTAGTTTATGGGTTCCAAAGCTTATAACCTTTGAGACCATATTTATATCCAATAAAGATACATTTTTCATCCTTCTTATCCAACTTACTCCTGATTTCCTTTGGAACATGAACATATGCATCACAACCAAATACCTTAAGATGTGTGAGAGAATGTTCCTTACCAGTCCATACCTCTTGTGGAGTCTTGTCACCCAACGCTGATGAGGGTGATCTATTGACCAGATAACATGCAGTACTCACTGCCTCTACCCAAAAGTCTTGCCCTAACCCGACACCACTGAGCATGCACCTTGATTTTTCCATCAGCGTCCTGTTCATCCTTTCTGCAACTCCATTCTATTGAAGTGTATATGGAGTATTATTTTGCCTTGCTATACCAAACTTCTTACATAATTCTTCAAATTCATTCCCGTAGAACTCTCCTCCATTATCTGTTCTTGGCACCTTAATTCTTTTCTCTGTTTGATTCTCAACAAGAGCCTTGAACTCTTTAAACGTGTCAAAGACTTCAGATTTCTTTCTGAGGAAGTATATCCAATTTTTCCTCAAGAATTCATCTATAAATGAGACATAGTACACAGATTTTCCCAATGATGGGACTGACAAAGATCCAAAAACATCACTGTGAACTAGTTGTAAAATTCCTTCTGCCCTTGTTGCACCAGAGGGGAATCTTACCCGATTTTGCTTCCCATATAGACAATGTTCACAAAAATAAAAATCCAGAGAGCAGTTAGACATACCTTCAACCATACCTTTATAGTGTCGTATTCGAAGACCCTTCTCTCTAATATGCCACAATCTTTGATGCCACAACATAACCTTTTCTCTAGAGACTGTAGGAGTTCTTTCTACTTCAACTCCAATATCAGAAACAATGGAACTATTACACCCATCACTAATATTTCTTCCTAGAAGCTTATACAGAGTTCTAAACCGAAATCCCTTCATCAGCACCATTGCTCCTCGAACCATCCTGCAAGTTCCCTTTTCAAAAATTGTTTTTACCCCTGCATCTTCCATTTTGCTTACAGACATCAAATTTTTGGCCATACTTGGGATGTGTAGAACACTAGGCAGTGTTCTAATCCTTCCATCTATGAGTCTCAACTTGACCCTTCCTCTTCCTATGATTATGGTTGTCGAATCATTACCTAAGAAAAAATTACCTCCGTCATACTTTTCATATTCGCAGAACCACTCCCTGTGGGGAGTCATATGAAAAGATGCACCAGAGTGAATCAACCATGCCTCATGATCTTCATGTGTGCTTGAAGAGGCCAAGTACACATCCCCTCCTTCTTCCTTGGAGGTATTTTCTTCTATAGAAGAAGATTCTTCAAATCCCTTCTTTTTCTCAACTTTGGATCTACACTGCTTCTTGTAGTGCCCTTCTTTTCCACACCTCCAACATACCCTTACAAAATTTCTAGGATATTTAGATATACCCTTAGGCTTAGATCTCCCACTTGAGAAATTAGATCTATTTATTTCCTGGGAACATCCTCTTGCAAATACTACGTCCATGCTATGTCCTTCCATATTCTTTCGTCTCATCTCCTCCGACAACAAGGATGAGACCACTTCTTCAAACTTCAAAGAAGTTGTATTACTACCTATGGCCACAACTAGACTATCCCACGAGTCTAGTAAAGAACACAACAAACTGATACATTTATCTCCATCTAAAATTTTAATATCAACAGAATCTAATTGACTTACCACAGTATTGAAGGCGTTCAAATGCTCTGCCACCGAGTCTCCATCTCTCACCCTCAAGTTATACAACCTCTTTCTTAGGAATAGTTTATTTACCAGGGACTTAGACCGATACAAATTCCCCAACTTTTCCCATAAATCCTTGGTTGTAGCTTCCTCAGACACATTCAGTAATACAGAATCAGAGAGACATAGTCGAATTGTGTTGTTTTCCTTCTGATCCATCTTTTTCCAGTCATCTATAGAAGTTCCTGTAGGTGCAGTACTTGGATCTATCGTGATACACTGATCTTTGTCCACTAAAAGATCTTCCATCTTGAGGTTCCATAGCTCAAATCTTTCCCCATTAAAATTCTCAATTTCCATCTTCGAATTTCTTTCCATTTCTTTTCACCTGAAAAACAATACCACAGATCTCCCACTGTAACAAGGCTTATCACAGTCCCGGGCCAAACCCTCGACCACAAAGGCATCCCCCTGAATCCAATAAATCTCTGATACCAAATGTAAATTCTAACCTTGTACAATGTCTACTATAAATAGATATTTAGGAAAGAATAGAAAAGATACAATGGCAAATGCAAACATTACACATAGATTTTTCCCCTGGAAACCTAAATCGGGAAAACCCACATATATTATATTCATACATTGTGTTACATTGTTTACAATACAATATACATATAGGAGCCAGTGGCATCTAAAAACCTAACCAAATGACCTGGATTAGTCCAAAACCCTAATTCCTTAACC
>JASDQU010309679.1:76066-86178 GCA_032191745.1 Picea mariana
AACAACATGTCATCCACATACAAGACCAAATAAATCAACTGATCACCTATTAATTTAGAATACACATAGTCATCCTCTTTGCTTCTTGTGAAGTCAAGTCCTAGCATATAAGTATCAAATTTTTGATACCACATCCTTGGTGATTGTTTTAAACCATACAGGGACTTTTTCAGCTTGCATACCAGCTATGTCTTTCCTTTCACAACATAACCTTCTGGTTGCTTCATAAAGATTTCTTCTTCCATATCACCATGCAGGAATGTTGTCTTCACATGTATCTATTCTATTTCAAAATCAAATGCAGCAACAACATATAACAGAAATCTTATAGAGGTTAACTTGGAAACAGGAGAAAAAATCTCACCAAAATCAATTCCCTCAACCTAGGAATAACCCTTTGCTACTAACCGAGCTTTGTATTTCTCCACTTTTCCTTCTACATTCAAATTCTTTTTAAATACCCATTTGCTACCAATGGGATTTCTTCCACTTGAAAACTCCACTAGATCCCAAGCCTCATTCTTATCCAAATATGTCATTTCTTCTTCCATGGCCCTTTTCTAGAGATTTCCATCCTCTGAATCCACTGCCTCCTTAACTGTTCCAGGGTCATCATCAGTAATATACAAAGCAAAATTTGAATGAAAATCATATGGACTATACCTTTTCGGTAGCCTTCTTTCTCGATCCGATCTCCTCAATACTGGAGTATGAGGACCTTCTTCTTCTGATTCATGTTTTTCTATAAAGTCTACTTCATCATCCTTTAAATCAAACTCTATCTTCTCTGGTTCTTCCTTACTTGGTAGGACTTCCTGTTTAACAACATCCTTCATTTCTCTAAATACCACATCTCAGCTATACACTACCTTCTTAGTTTCTGGGTTCCAAATCTTATAACCTTTGAGACCATATTTATATCCAATAAAGATACATTTTTCAGCCTTCTTATCCAACTTACTCCTGCTTTCCTTTGGAACATGAACATATGCATCACATCCAAATACCTTAAGATGTGTGAGAGAATGTTCCTTACCAGTCCATACTTCTTGTGGAGTCTTGTCACCCAACGCTGATGAGGGTGATCTATTGACCAGATAACATGCAGTACTCACTGCCTCTACCCAAAATTCTTGCCCTAACCCGACACCACTGAGCATGCACCTTGATTTTTCCATCAGAGTCATGTTCATCCTTTCTGCAAATCCATTCTGTTGAGGTGTATATGGAGTAGTCTTCTGCCTTTCTATACCACACTTCTTAAATAATTCTTCAAATTCATTCCCGTAGAACTCTCCTCCATTATCTGTTCTTGGCACCTTAATTCTTTTCTCTGTTTGATTCTCAACAAGAGCCTTGAACTCTTTAAACATGTCAAAGATTTCAGATTTCTTCCTGAGGAAGTATATCCAAGTTTTCCTCAAGAATTCATCTATAAATGAGACATAGTACATAGATTTTCCCAATGATGGGACTGACACAGGTCCAAAAACATCATTGTGAACTAGTTGTAAAATTCCTTCTGCCCTTGTTGCACCAGAGGGGAATCTTACCCGATTTTGCTTCCCATATAGACAATGTTCACAAAAATAAAAATCCAGAGAGCAGTTAGAAATACCTTCAACCATACCTTTATAGTGTCGTATTCGAAGACCCTTCTCTTTAATATGCCACAATCTTTGATGCCACAACATAACCTTTTCTCTAGAGACTGTAGGAGTTCTTTCTACTTCAACTCCAATATCAAAAACAATGGAACTATTACACCCATCACTAATATTGCTTCCTAGCAGCTTATACAGAGTTCTAAACCGAAATCCCTTCATCAACACCATTGCTCCTCGAACCATCCTGCAAGTTCCCTTTTCAAAAATTGTTTTTACCCCTGCATCTTCCATTTTGCTTACAGACATCAAATTTTTGGCCATACTTGGGATGTGTAGAACACTAGGCAGTGTTCTAATCCTTCCATATATGAGTCTCAACTTGACCCTTCCTCTTCCTATGATTTTGGTTGTCGAATCATTACCTAAGAAAAAATTACCTCCATCATACTTTTCATATTCGCAGAACCACTCCCTGTGGGGAGTCAAATGAAAAGATGCACCAGAGTGAATCAACCATGCCTCATGATCTTCATGTGTGCTTGAAGAGGCCAAGTACAAATCCCCTCCTTCTTCCTTGGAGGTATTTTCTTCTATAGAAGAAGATTCTTCAGATCCCTTCTTTTTCTCAACTTTGGATCTACACTGCTTCTTGTAGTGCCCTTCTTTCCCACACCTCCAACATACCCTTACAAACTTTCTAGGATATTTAGATATACCCTTAGACTTAGATCTCCCACTTGAGAAATTAGATCTATTTATTTCCTGGGAACATCCTCTTGCAAATACTACGTCCATGCTATGTCCTTCCATATTCTTTCATCTCATCTCCTCCGACAACAAGGATGAGACCACTTCTTCAAACTTCAAAGAAGTTGTATTACTACCTATGGCCACAACTAGATTATCCCACGAGTCTAGTAAAGAACACAACAAACTGATACATTTATCTCCATCTAAAATTTCAATATCAACAGAATCTAATTGACTTACCACAGTATTGAAGGCATTCAAATGCTCTGCCACCGAGTCTCCATCTCTCACACTCAAGTTATACAACATCTTTCTTAGGAATAGTTTATTTACCAGGGACTTAGACCGATACAACTTTCCCAACTTTTCCCATAAATACTTGGTTGTAGCTTCCTCAGACACATTCAGTAATACTGAATCAGAGAGACATAGTCAAATTGTGTTGTTTTCCTTCTTATCCATCTTTTTCTAGTCATCTACAGAAGTTCCTGTAGGTGCAGTACTTGGATCTACCGTGATACAATGATCTTTGTCCACCAAAATATCTTCCATCTTGAGGTTCCATAGCTCAAATCTTTCCCCATTAAACTTCTCAATTTCCATATTTGAATTTCTTTCCATTTCTTTTCACCTGAAAAACAATACCACAGATCTCCCACTGTAACAAGGCTTATCACAGTCCCGAGCCAAACCCTCGACCACAAAGGCATCCCCCTAAAGCCAATAAAGCTCTGATAGCAAATGTAAATTATAACCTTGTACAATGTCTACTATAAACATATATTTAGAAAAGAATAGAAAAGATACAATGGCAAATGCAAACATTACACATAGATTTTTCCCCTGGAAACCTAAATCGGGAAAACCCACATATATTATATTCATACATTGTGTTACATTGTTTACAATACAATATACATATAGGAGCCAGTGGCATCCAAAACCCTAACCAAATGACCTGGATTAGTCCAAAACCCTAATTCCTTAACTGGAAATAGAAAACCATCAGCAAAAACCATGTGCCGAAAAAACCACCTAAATACATGACACGTTTCTCGAGGTAGGTGTCATATTTCCCGAGGTAGATTTTTTTTGGGGGGGGGCACTTACCCCAGACCCCCATGCGGGGGGATTTTCCCCCTTTCACCCCCCAAGCGGGGGCTTAGTGGTCCCCCCTCTAACCCCCCTGCGCGCCTGACAAAGAATATAACACATACCCAAAAGATTCATCATTATCTTCATTGGTAGATTCATCATCTCTCTGAGATCTGACTTCCTTATTTCTGTCTGTGGATTCATATTTCACTACAATTCCTGAAAGTACAATCTCTTAAACCTATTCCTTATTTTCCTATCCATCTTTTCTTTTAGTTATTTTCCAAACCTTTCTGTATCTGACATATTTACTTTTCTTTGTGGAATTTTCTTCATCTCATTTTATTTTCAATCTTGCGATCTCTAGGTCTTGGTCTTTGTTCACATGTTCTTCATGTTTTCTTATCCACACTTTCTTACATTTGATATCAATGTTCTTATTCATGGAAGTATCGATCATGCTTCTACAATCACGAGTTATGTGTCCATATTTATGACATTTGTAACATTCAATGTTACGTGGGGCCACATAGGCATTTCTTGCTTGAACATTTATTTTATAATCCCTACAATCTGCAACCTTATGTCCAAATTTAGTACAATAAAAACAATGACCATAAAAGAAATTTGCATACCTGGCAGTGAATGATCTTCTTTGTAGTCTAGTCCTTCTGAATTTCTGCCTTGATTGATCATGATCATGATTGAAGCTTCTTTGTGTCTTGAACATGGATGGTCTTCTTGTATATGTATCTTTATTAGTTTTCTTAGATTCTGGTTGACCATGATTGCTCCTTTGAGTATTTCTACATAACTCTTTCTATTTTATTCATTCTTCTTTTCTAGCAACATAGAGTTCTTCTCTTCATTATCTACAATTGATGTGGATGTTTCTGTCTCTTCAACATTCTTATTGAGCTTGACGATTTTGACTCTTAGTGTGACAACTTCTTCTTCAATATTCTCAACCTATTCCGTCAAGTCCTAATATTGGTTCATTACCCCGTAATTGCATCATATTACATTAGTAATGTTCTTTTATTTATGTCAGATTTATTCCATTAGTTGTAATTATACCTCCTAGTCTCCTATATAAACCAAGGAGACATTTTCATTTGGAATCATCTTGTACTCGAACATTTATGTGGGGTAAAAGGAGGTTTCCCCCTCGAAGAGGATTATTATATGAAATTCTCTCTTTTTCAAGGCATTAAGTACTTATTCTGAGGTTTTTCTATGCTATATTAATATTTGGTTCTTAACACATTCTTCTTTATTCATTATCTAAGACTTCATGACCTCTTCTATTCTCTTTGCTTCTTCAAGTTGGTTTTTCAATGTAATTATTTCTTCTTCCAGCCTTCTCTCTTATCGACCAAACTCTGCCTCAATCTGTTTAAGATCGTTAGTTCTTTCCTTAAGATGATTTGTCAATATCTTCTCTCTCATTTCTGATTCATCCTTATGTGCTTCTATGTTGGCTTCTAAATACTGCTTTTGATATTCAAGATTTTATTCAATCTTTCTGGCTACTTCTAGCTGAGTTCTTAAGTTCTTGATGACCTGTTGGGATTCTTCAAAAATGTGAACACTTTCCTTTTGTTTCGTCAATTATTTCTTGACTCACTTGTTTTATTCTCTTATTTCATCTAAAGAACTAATCAATTCTCTGGTGATTATGTACTCTTCATCTTCTGAATCTGTTTGAAATGGTGAACATAGTTCTTCTTGATCTATATCTACATATTCTTTGGCATTTTCTGAATCTGCGATGGGTGAAGAATATATGTCATCTAAATTATCCCAAAGTTCTTTGGTTGATGAACATTTACCAACATTTTCTCTTATCGGATTAGGTAATCCTTCCCAGATGAAATCCATTACTATTTTTTTATTCTTCTTCAATTCATTCTTGGCTTCAGTCTTTGCCCTTGTTAAGTTATCATATCCTGTAACAACTGATAGCCAAATATAATGTCCCTATGCCTGTAAAAACACTTTCGTCCTTATTCTCCACATCCCATAATTAAAACCATTTTGACCATTAAACATTGGTACTACATTCTCATAATAATCCATGATCTCCTTCCAATGGTTAAACTATTTTCTGAAGGAACCTTCTGTGATACCAATTGTTGGATTACTGAGAGGTAGGTGAATCAGTAATAGAGAAATTTAATCATTTTTCACCATAAAATGAAAATGTTATATCAATGTAGCATTATCATCCAATACTTGTAGAGTAAATAAACAATGAACAAATGAGTAATCACACACATACACAGTACAACAATGTTTTACGTGGAAACCCAAAGTGGGAGAAAACCACATAATGTTTTTTCTTAAATATCTTTAAGAATTACATTCTTTGGAAGCACCAACTTCCTTTGTTTTCCAGCTAGAACTGGAAGGAGGCTCCAACCCCCTAGTTTCTTAGGATACAACCTGAAGGAAGATCCAACTCCCCGATTCTTTGGCTACAACTAGAAGGAGGCTACAATCCCCTATGTTCTCTGGCTACAACCGGAAGGTGGCTACAACCACATATCCTTTCCCTGTCCAATTTCCCTGGTATATAAGTAGAATGATGGAACCATTGTCACACTATCACTGTGAGATATACTGTTGTAAACCTATACCAATCAACCTACACCAAACAACCTATACCAATAACCCGAACCATGCATCAACATATACCTCAACTTGTACCATAAACAAGTGCATCAACCATGCACCAACCTGTACCATAAACAAGTGCATCAACCATGCACCAACTTGTACCAAACAACCTGTAATTAACCTGTACCATAAACAACTGCATCAACCATGCACAAACCTATACCTCAACCTCTACCATGAATAAGTGCATCAACCATGCACCAAACCTATACAAATAACTTATCACAACAACCTGTCCAAACAACCTATCAAAACAACCTATCCCATCAATCTTATCAATCAAATCAGATCTACTCACCAAGATCATTCACCAAGACAAATCTCAAAGATGTCCATCAACCAAGCATAACACAACAACTCATAATCATCACCAAGATCAATATGTGCCTCTAATAATATACCAATACATTTACCAACCTTTTCTCTTACCGCATTAGGTAATCCTTCGCAGATGAAATCCATTACTATTTTGTTATTTTTCTTCAATTCATTATTGGCTTCAGTCTTTGGCCTTGCTGAATTATCATATCTTGTAACAATTGATAACCAAATATAATGTCCCTATGCCTGTAAAAACACTTTCGTCCTTATTCTCCACATCTCATAATTAAAACCATTTTGACCATTAAACATTGCTACTACATTCTCATAATAATCCATGATGTCCTTCCAATGGTTAAACTGTTGTCTGAAGAAACCTGCTCTGATACCAATTGTTGGATTACTGAGAGGTGGGTGAATCAGTAATAGAGAAATTTAATCATTTTTCACCATAAAATGCAAATGTTATATCAATGTAGCATTATCATCCAATAGTTGCAGAGTAAATAAACAATGAACAAATGAGTAATCACACACATACACAGTACAACAGTGTTTTACGTGGAAACCCAAAGTGGGAGAAAACCACATAATGCTTTTTCTTAAATATCTTTAAGAAATACATTCATTGGAAGCAACAACTTCCTTTGTTTTCTAGCTAGAACTGGAAGGAGGCTCCAACCCCCTAGTTTCTTAGGATACAACCTAAAGGAAGATCCAACTCCCTGATTCTTTGGCTACAACTAGAAGGAGGCTACAATCCCCTATGTTCTCTGGCTACAACCGGAAGGTGGCTACAACCACCTATCCTTGCCCTGTCCAATTGCCCTGGTATATAAATAGAATGATGGAACCATTGTCACACTATCACTATGAGATATACTGTTGTAAACCTGTACCAATCAATCTACATCAAACAACATGTACCAATAACTTGAATCATGCATCAACCTATAGCTCAACCTGTACCATAAACAAGTGCATCAACCATGCACCAACTTGTACCCAACAACCTGTAATTAACCTGTACCATCAACAACTACATCAACCATGCACAAACCTATACCTCAATCTGTACCATGAATAAGTGCATCAACCATACACCAAACCTATACAAATAACTTATCACAACAACATGTCCAAACAACCTATCACAACAACCTGTCTCATCAATCTTATCAATCAAATCAGATCTACTCACCAAGATCAATCACCAAGACAAATCTCAAAGATTTCCATCAACCATGTATAACAAAACAACTCATAATCATCACCAAGATCAATATGTGCCTCTAATAATATACCAATACATTTACCAACCTTTTCTCTTACCGGATTAGGTAATCCTTCCTAGATGAAATCCATTACTATTTTGTTATTTTTCTTCAATTAATCATTGGCTTCAGTCTTCTCCCTTGTTGAATTATCATATCTTGTAACAATTGATAGCCAAATATAATGTCCCTATGCCTGTAAAAACACTTTCGTCATTATTCTCCACATCCCATAATTAAAACCATTTTGACCATTAAACATTGGTACTACATTCTCAGAATAATCCATGATCTCCTTCCAATGGTTAAACTGTTGTCTAAAGGAACCTTCTCTGATACCAATTGTTGGATTACTGAGAGGTGGGTGAATCAGTAATAGAGAAATTTAATCATTTTTCACCATAAAATGCAAATGTTATATCAATATAGCATTATCATCCAATAGTTGCATAGTAAATAAACAATGAACAAATGAGTAATCACACACATACACAATACAATAGTGTTTTATGTGGAAACCCAAAGTGGGATAAAACCACATAATTCTTTTTCTTAAATATCTTTAAGAATTACATTCATTGGAAGCACCAACTTCCTTTGTTTTCTAGTTAGAACTGGAAGGAGGCTCCAACCCCCTAGTTTCTTAGGATACAACCTGAAGGAAGATCAAACTCCATGATTCTTTGGATACAACTAGAAGGAGGCTACAATCCCCTATGTTCTCTGGCTACAACCAGAAGGTGGCTATAACCACCTGTCCTTTCCTTGTCCAATTGCCCTGGTATATAAGTAGAATTATGGAACCATTGTCACACTATCACTGTGAGATATACTGTTTTAATCCTGTACCAATCAACCTACACCAAACAACCTATAAAAATAACCTGAACCATGCATCAACCTATACATGAACCTGTACCATAAAAAAGTGCATCAACCATCCACCAACCTATACCAAACAACCTGTAATTAACCTGTACCATAAACAACTACATCAACCATGCGCAAACCTATACCTCAACCTGTACCATGAATAAGTGCATCAACCATGCACCAAACCTATACAAATAACTTATCACAACAACCTATCCAAACAACCTATCACAACAACCTATCTCATCAATCTTATCAATCAAATCATATCTACTCACCAAGTTCAATCACCAAGACAAATCTCAAAGATGTCCATCAACCAAGCATAACACAACAACTCATAATCATCACCAAGATCAATATGTGCCTCTAATAATATACCAATACAAGTATGCTACATCATCTGTAAACCATATGTCAACAATAATACTAACAAGTGCCTCCAACCATGTACCAAGTATGTACCAATCATGTATCAACTGCTCATCAACCATGACTCATCAATACGTACCAACATCTTCAATTATACACCTCATGTATGTGCCAACTCATCAACTAATTGTCTCAACCATGTACCCAACATGTACCTCAAACAAAATCCCTCATCAATTTCATCATACAAATATGATTTGTAACATTGTAATAGACCTAGTGTATATGATCACATACCTACAAACCTTCCTTAACTTTCACAACAAGAGACTAGTATTTTCATCAAACTTTTCTTTAGTGTCGCATGACTAATTTTGGATTACTCAACAACCCTAACTTGAAATAATCATAATTATGTACCTGTAATGAATAAAGATATGAAAATAGTACACAATTTTCTTCAGTGTGTTTTGTGCAATTCCTCCAAGTGTCACTACTTAGAACCTCTCAAAAAAGGAGTTATAGAAAAAATGGCATACCTTGTTGAATTTTGACTTATTCTAGAGAGTGAACTTGTGGAGCGTGCCCCACATGGAATATTTGCTATATGGATATGAAAATACAAAAAATACTACATATTGTACTCTAAACAACACATTTGATCTTACTAAATTTGGATCTGTTATGAATAATTTATGATTTTTTTACTTGAAACACATGTTTTACACTAGTTTCAGGACTAGCCACAAACCTTATTTTCCACGGAGTTTAACTCAAAAAATAAAATGACCCATAAGATTAAATTCGTACCACAACTACTTGGATATGTTTTCTCAATGTCCTCTCAATTTCACAGTCTGAGTCATTCTAGAAAAGAAATTATTGCGAAAATGGTGAGATGACCTGTAAATAATGTACCTTAGAAAGCATCATCAAAAGAATTTATCCTCCCTTGAATTTTGGCCGTCTTTACTTCACCTTCTCTCTTAAATTTGGCTTAGATATCTTTTGGTTACCTAAGTCACCTGTAGATATTAAATATTCTCAAGTGTGATTGAAATGAGAGAGCCTTTCCTCTTATTTATATTTTCATGTAGCATCCTCAAGGGGTTACCTTTTAACCATCTTAACCCACTTTCCT
>JASDQU010309680.1:0-33133 GCA_032191745.1 Picea mariana
GGTTGACATTAGTCTATTGCAACCGAGAGATTAGGAAGTTGGTTAGTTACCAACGGAAATTTTGGACAGAAATGTATAAATATAATTTCGTGAGGCTGAAACAGGGCTTCAGAAATTTTGGGGAAAAAGACGATTTTGTACGATCAGCTTTAAAGTTTATCAGAATATCATTCACAACAAGATTCTGGATCTTGTCATTCAGTGACTATGTTTCTGTCCTTCTCTAGTTTCATTTGTTAAATATTCTTCTTAATGTGCATTTCTAGCAAGTGAATCAATTTGGAATTATATGCAATTATTGTTTATAGTATCAGATTGGTTTGGATGTTGAAAGTGTTACAGTTTTTCCTCTGGAATTATTTCAATAATTTTAAGACCTGTAACCTTCTGTTCCTTAATATTTTCTTTTGTTAGAAAACCCGCGTTCCTTTCTTTATTGTAATGGAAATATAAGATTCTTTCCAGATTAAAGCCTTATATTTCTCTGTGTCATGTTTCATTGTTTACAATTTCATAATTGTCACTGAACCAAGAAACGACCTTGCTTGTGTCTTCATTTTCTGTTTTAAGTTTTAAAGTTGTTTTATCAATATCTTACCTGAATGTCTGAAGTAACAAATTTATAAAAAACCCTTTTATAAAAATATAAAAAATCAATCACCCATGATAGTCCCTAACGGAAGACAACCAAACGTAGAACCCGGTTAACAAGATCAAACCAGCATTGCATTGAACCTATTTAACACCATCTTACAAACTGCAACAAATAGAACCGAGTTAGAACGATCGTGGGCAGCGATTGAACGTGACATAACCATCCAGGAACAACGGGAAGCAAAACAGAGACAGTTGAGAAACTGAATCTGATCTAGTTTTCTTTGTTTCTTTGTTTTAAAAGTATTATCATATTTGGATGCTTAGACGGTGTGTTTTATAGCCTTAAAACACAAACTCTGGAACAACACCACTGACCAATGTCCTTCTCTACCAGGGGTAAAAGCATCAATGAAGGAAACTAATGAGGAAGCAGAGGCTGTCTATCTGATCACACAAAGGAGACAATGGAAGCCAAGAGGTCAAGGTATGAATTCTCAATTTTCTTCTCCAGCATTTAATTATTGGAACAATCAACTACCATATGGCCAGTCAAATGCCCCCCCTCCAAATCAAATGCCACCCTCTTATCAGGATCCCAATGCATGGTTGCCTATGCCCCAACAACCGAATCACTATGGGAAATGGAACCCATACAGGAGAGGTCCTCAACAACAACTTAGCTATCAAAGCCAACACCAACCGAACTTCTTTAAACAACAGTTCCAACCCCCATACCAGCAGCAACAATTGCAATTGCCTCCCAATAAATCACCAAACAATCCTCCCTTACGACCTCAGATGCCTGTGAAACCTAACCCAAACCCAAATAATAAGGCCATTCAGAACATGGACATACTTAATGTGCCAGCCTTATCTATTACTCCTATTCCTTGTGATGAAATACACTTAAGATCAGGGAGAATAGTTGAGCCAATAGTTGAAGATGCTCCATCTTCAGAATCAGATAAGGAATCAGGGGAGACACCATCTGCTGATACAGAAGAAATTGACCAACCCATTCTAGAGTCAGCATACCCACCATTCCCTGAAAGACTGAAAATTACCAAGCCTGTGGAATTACCATCTTTCAATCTCCTTGGAGAATTGCAAAATTTGCACGTTAATATTCCACTACTGCAAGCAATAAGGGATGTCCCTATTTATGCCAAGAATGTGAGGGATCTCTGTATCAGAAAACTTGGATGAAAACCTAAATATCCCCTCAAAGTGCATGTAGTGGGGGATTTGTCTAAGCTAATGCTAGGAAAAACTCCACCTATTAAATATGGCGACCCAGGAAACCCTACTGTCACAGTTAAAATTGAACATACATCTATTCCGCATGTACTAGTTGATTTAGGGGCAGCAATTCACATCATGCGAATAGAAAGTACGCAGTTGCTGCAACTCGGAACAAAAATCTTACCTACTCCTACTGTTCTAGAATTAGCTGATCGCTCTACCATTAGACCAGAAGGAGTAATCGATGATTTAGTTATTTCAATAGACTCATGGGAGTATCCTGCTGGTTTTGTCATGTTGCAGCCCAAATCCAGTCTGGGAGGCCATCCTCTAATTCTAGGATGACTATGGTTAGGCACAAATGACGCCTTCATAGGTTGCCGATCTGGTTCTATGACCATCTCTGATGGTTACGACACAAAAAAAGTTACCCTGTATCCTCATACTACACCCAGTGCATAACCTGAAAACTCTCTATGGATGGACATTGAGGCTGAAAGTGCTCTGCCTGTGCTAACTATAATAAAGGCCTTGAGTTTCAAGGATGAGACAGAGGATGAGTTAATCAATTGTTTTATTTGTGACCCCTCTGCTGTTACACAACACACGCACCACCAATTGATCAGAGTCTTTGACCCTATGGCCCAGAAAGAAATGAACTCAAAAATGTTCTCAGAAACTGCTGAAAATCAGAGTGATTCAGATGTAACAATAGTCGCTGTAACAAAAAATGCTATAAAAATAGATGATGAAACAAAAACAAATGACTTGTTTCCTAGAGTTAGTTCTAAGATCATCGCTGTAGAAATCGAACCTGGAAAAACCTTGAACATCAGTCCCGATCTCTCCAACGCTGAAACTCGTCGACTGATGAATTTACTGACTGAACATAAAGAATCATTTACATGGGATTACATGGATATGAAAGGAATCCCCTCTGAGCTATGCACCTGCCATATATACATCAAAGAAGAATGCCGACCCATTTTTCAACCGCAAAGGAGAATGAACCCAAACTTTAAAGAAATTGTTAAAGAAGAACTTCATAAACTTCTCAACGCCGGATTCATCTATCCTATATCAGACAGTGAGTGGGTGTCACCGTTGGTTATTGTGCCTAAAAATAATGGTAAGTGGAGAGTGTGTGTGGACTATAGAGCCCTGAATAAGGTAATGTAGAAGGATCATTTCCCTCTGCCATTTATTGATCAGGTTTTAGATAACTTAGCTGGAAAAAAATATTTTTCTTTTCGAGATGGATTTAGTGGCTATAACCAGATACAAATTTCCCCACAGGACCAAGATAAAACCACCTTTACCATCCCTTGGGGTACATTTGCCTACAAGGTTCTCCCATTTGGCTTGTGTAATGCACCAGCCACTTTCTAGAGAGCTGTGATTGGTATTTTCTCTGATATGGTGAATGACTGTATGGAAATATTCATGGATGACTTTACACCTTATGGGACTAATTTCGAAGACGCTTTGTCTAATCTGGAAAAAGTGATCAAAAGATGTAAATAGTCTCATCTTTCTTTAAGTACAGAAAAGTGCCATATGATGATGCACGAAGGGGTAGTGCTGGGACACTTTATCTCTTATGCAGGGATTCAGGTAGATACATCCAAAATCCAGGTAATTTTGGACATTCCAACTCCATCAACTTAGAAAGAGGTAAGAAGTTTTTTAGGACACGCCGAGTATTACAAGAGATTCATTAAAAATTTCTCTAAACTTGCCTCTCCATTGTTTTTCTTACTAACAAAAGATGTTAACTTTCGTTGGACTGACGACTGTGAATTGTCCTTTGTAGATCTTAAACAGAGATTGTCTAAAGCTCCCATCTTGAGAGGGCCCAATTGGGATCTGCCTTTTCACATTTCTTCAGATGCCTCAGACACTGCAATTGGTGCAGTACTAGGGAAACAGGAAGACAAAGAACCCTATGCTATCTACTATATCAACAAGAACATGGCTCCTGCTAAGTTAAATTACACAGTTACTGAAAGAGAATTCTTGGCAGTAGTATATGCAATCAATAAATTCAGGCATTATGTAACTGGTTACCCAAATTTTATTCATACTGATCATACAACCATAAAATATCTAATGAATAAACCTATTACTAATGCCCGAGTGACAAGATGGTTGTTACTACTGCAAGAATTTGACATCACTATAGTGGATAGACCAAGAAAAGAAAATGTGGTTGTTGATTTTCTCTCGAGATTACATATAAATGATGATAATTCACCTGTAGACGATTACTTTCCTGATGAACATTTGTTTGCAATATCTGCTCACTCACCTTGGTATGCAGACATTGCTAATTATCTGGTTGCAGGGAAGGTACCTCCACATCTATCTCCTAGGGAAAGAAGGAAAATTATTCAAAAGAGTGCTAGGTACAGTTGGATAGGAGGATACCTCTTCTACATAGGCCTGGATCAAAAAATCAGGAGATGTGTGAGGGATGATGAGGTTTATGATCTGATGAAAGCTTGCCATGATGGCCCTTGTGGGGGTCATTTTGCTGCAAAAAGGACCGAGCATAAAATTTTAAGGATGGGCTATTATTGGCCCATCATATTTCAAGATGCCAAGAATTATGTCCAAGCTTGTGACAATTGCCAATGCATGGGTCAGCCAGCTCATAGGGATGAGATGCCACTCTAGCCTTAGGTAGTGTTAGAGCCTTTTGAAAAATGGGCCATGGATTTTGTAGGACCCATTCACCCACCTTCCAATCAGAAAGTCTATATATTGGTCTGTACAGATTACATGACCAAGTGGGTGGAGGCAAAAGCACTTATCAAAGCGTCAGAAGAGGCTGTCTTAGCATTCTTGTTTGAAAACATATTTGTTAGGTTTGGCGTTCCCAGAGAACTGGTCACTGATGGAGGACCCCGTTTCACATCACATAAATTTGAAGCTCTACTCAGTAAATATCATGTTTTACATAGAATAGCTTCTCCATACCATCCACAAGGCAATGGCCAAGTGGAAAGCACCAACAAATTCATCGAAGCCATTCTTACTAAAACAGTGAGAGAAAATCGTAAGGATTGGTCTGACAGATTGCATGAAGCTCTATGGGCTTACCGAACTACTTGGAGGAGCACAATTGGTTTTTCTCCTTACGAGCCGGTATATGGAAAAAGCTCTGTTTTTCCCATTGAATTCGAAATAAAAACCTTAAGAACTGCATCAGCAGTCAACCTCGACTTGACTATGGCACAGAAAGCCAGACTGCAGTAGCTCAATGAGATTGATGAAAAGTGTTTGGACGCCATCCATCAAACCATGGTGATTCAACAACAAAGAAAAAAATGGCATGACCGAGTCATTAAGAAGAAATTATTCTAGAAAGGAGATTGGGCTCTGTTGTATGATTCACGCTTTAAGGAATTTCAAGGAAAGCTGCGTACACGATGGCTAGGGCCTTATGAGGTAGACACCATTTTTCCCAATGGGACAGTCCRGTTGATTACTATTGATGGATCCAATACACACTTACATGCAAATGGTCACCGCCTGTGTCTGTATCAACGTCCACTGTCCAAGACAGAATTCAAAAGTCGCTGTACAACTGATACATATTATCAAATATTAAATGAAAAGGAGCTTGCTCCTTCCCCTTCTGAACTTTAGGACTTCTTTTGCTCAGACTTTGTATATAAATAATCTCAGCAAAATTTGCATTTCTCTGTTTTTAGTTGAAATTTTTCTATTTTCTTTACTATGCTAATAAAGCCTTGAAAGGTATCAGGCAATTATGTGTGTGCAGGTAGATTGATGAACATAAGGAAACGATGAATTCATGGAAGTTGAAAAACTTCCTAGAATCGAAGTAAGGTAGCGTTTGGCCAATTTCAATGCTGCTACACCTTTTTCCGATGAATTGACCGATTTCAATACTGTTACACTTTTTTCCAATAAATTGGCCGATTTCAATGCTGTTACACCTTTTTTCGATAAATTGGTCGATTTCAATGCTGTTACACCTTCTTCTGATAAATTGGCCGATCTCAACGCTGTTACTCCTACCTCCGACATTTTTGAAAAAGAACCTGCTGATGCACTAATTACTGTCGTTCTTTCTTGCCACTTCACTCTTTCTTTTTGCCGATGCTGTGGCTCCAGCCCTCCAATCTTTCGTACAACAGTACCACTGATTAGACAAAACTGATGCTTTCTATCTGAAAGTGTTTCTTCATTATGACGTGACTTCACATTTGGCGATATCTAGTTGGCTCACTACAGTAAGGACTACGTCTTTGAAAAAGCTGTCATTTCTCTCACGATCCTTCATCATGCCAACTATTACGCGCCATTCCAACGACGGTTGGATTGTGCGGTTACTCCGACAGGTCGTTATGTGCGGTAAGATTTGAGGTACATGATTAATCCTACATGTTAAAGTAATGAAGATATAAAAAGCACGATTTCCTATTTATTAACCGATTACACCTGGAGCCAATCCGCTTAGTTGGGGGGGGGGAAACGTAAATTTAGCCGTTCATTTCGAATTTAATACACACCTCCACCACCTTTCCACCCACACTTATTTTAACTAAGACACTATATTCTTTCTGCAAACCACGTTCGAGCTTATTGCGTCTCTGATTTAGGTGCTAGTTTCTCCTCCTACGTGCCTGTTAGACTCTCAAGAAACATCATGGGAGGATCAACTGTGAGATATGAACCCGCAACTCTGGACAGTTTGCTGCTACACCCAGAGGCCTACCAAATATTTTTTCAGGCCGGTTGGATATCGTATTTTAAGAAGTTGAAAGAGTTTAGTGAGGACGAGGTATTGGAGTTTAGTCAAAATATTACTGAAGGGTATTCAGTGGTGAATGTGGCAAGGATTCCAGTAACAGAGGCAAGCATTGCTGCTATAACAGGGTTGCCAAGAACAGGAGACCATGGTTTAACAGAAAAACACATCTTCTGGATGTACAGAAGGGGTTCCTCATCAACATTGAGCAAGTTCAGACCAAGGGCAGAGGTGTAGATGTCAATTCCTTACCAGAGCCATGGGGGAAAGTTGCAGAATTTATTAAAAGGTACATTACTTACGAAGGCCGATACCAAGTTGTTTATTTTTCTGATTTCATCTTATTATCACATCTGTGACATCAAAAATTGTTAAACATTCCTTATTTTCTCCTACAATCATTGCATAACATGGCCCGTTTTGTAAAAAAATCCAAGAGCCACAAGAATTGCGTTTCTAATCACAGACTCATCGGCCTATTAATTTGTAGAGGTATGGGCATTTCCAATAACCCATTACCTGCTGCAGTAGACCAACCACAGTCTGTAAATCCACAAAGGATTGCACTAGTCCTTGAAACTGCAACCCATGGAACTCTTCCAGAGCCTCTACCCTCGGCTGCAACAACAATCCAAACCCCTACTGTTGTTGTCCGTAAGACGACTTAGAAAAGAAATTGTATAACCCGAAGCCATCCTGGCACCAGACAGACAAGCCTTGATGACTTTGCATTACAACATCCTGTAGCTGTGGACAAAGAAACATATGAAGATCCAACTGCTCGACCACAATCACAACACTTGGCTGATACACCGATTATTGAAATTCTACCTCCTTCCTCTGACAAGAAAACCCCCGCTCTTACCTTTGCATTACCTAAAAAGCAAACAAGGATAACACGGTCCACTATAACATCAAGACCGCTTACCCCCTCTGCTGTGGCACCAACTATCACACAAACCCCTCCTATCGCTGTTGCAATCACACAGGATTCTCCTATTGCTGCTGCAGCCAATCAAGCACCTACTATCATTACCTGTGCGTCTTTGCAGAAAAGGAAACAAGCATTCAAAGGAAAACCTCATAGATCCATTGATCAAATTGGATCAACATCAATTAGAACCCTCTGGCTACTGTGACAGAGAATTCTACAGGGGTACAAATACCAGGTTTTACTTTATGCCAAGAACTGCAGGAAACTATCTTCTCCTTTCAAAATGAATGTACTCAATTCGTAGCAGAATCATTGGTGCTGCCTGGTGATTCTGCGCATCCCATGTCTGTTGATGATATCCAGATCATCATAGAACCTAGTATACTAGAACATCCTCCTTGTGTGCTTGAGGAAGAACATCCTGTTCCTCCTCTAGCAATGAAGAAGAAAACCACTACTTTCGTTTCTACTTTACCCAGGAGAAAAACGAGGTCCACTAGGTCTGCCGAAGCTACAATTGGAAGGGAAGAGTTGGAGTAGGTCGTTCCTATTCTTCGTCCACTATCATCTATGGTTGATACATGGATGGTTCCACAAGAACCAACTATCCATGTTGAGACTGATCTGCAAGAACCAGTCCTGACAGATACAACTGTTACACCAGAACCAACTTCTCCACAGAAGATTGTCCTACCAAAGCTAGTAATATTGGAACCAACTGACAATATCGAGACTGCTCCACAAGAACCAGTCCCGACAGACACAGATGTTCCACAAGAACCAACTGTCCATGTCGAGAATGATCCACAAGAACCAGTCCCGACGGACACAACTGTTACATAAGAATCAACTCCACAACATGCTGAAGATGTACCACTTGCCCAATTGTTTGCCCAAATAGAGAAAAAGATCAAAAATACAGAAAATTCCAGGATTGCTGCACTGATAACAGAGAATTCTAACCTCAAGGCAGAATTAAAAACCCTGAAACAAGAGGTGGCATCTGCCCGACAGAAGAATCCAGAGGGGATAACCATGGACATCCTAGCACTGACAAAAGTTGTTTTGGGAAGAAACAAAGAACTCATGTGTTTTGAGTGTGGCAACATTTACTATGAGGTAGGATATGGGGTAGTCAAAGTTCCAGTTGCTACAGGACCAACAAATGTATCAATCAATACTGAACATGGACTTCCTGCTACACAAAAATCAGTAAAACAGAGGAGATCTCATCGTCATAAATCAGCTCCTGGTATACCAGAAGCTTGCAAACAAGAACCTCTGTTTTCTTCACGAGTTCTTACTCAAGAAACTCAAACTGATCCTATTCTCAAGCATAAAGAAACCCAAACAGATTGTTGACTCAACAAATTTTCTTTTTGACACAACATTCTTCATTACCGGCACTTAGAAATTTCTCTTAACAATTTTGCACTAGAGGAGATACTGATCTACTTCAGCTACAAAATAAGGTTTGAATGTGTTTTGCATGAGGACATGCAATGTCTTTAGTTGGGGGGTATGTTAGGACCCTGAAATGTTCCTTTTTCACTACACCTTTTGATCATTCAACCTTCTCATTCCTAAGATAAATGACTATTATAATGAGCACCAAGACCCTTTTTCCCAAGGTACGAACTATTCATCTTGCTTTTATGTTTTCATTTACTTAGCATGTTTGATTGATAACGTTCACATATTTTACCCATGAAATAATTTAACTAATGATCAAAGTGTTAGAACAACCCACTTCGAGAAACTCGCTGCTGTCACAACTATGCGCAAATCCTGGAAGCTGTTACATGACTTCTGCAACAGATGCCCATCAATCCTGGAAGCTGTTACACAACTGCTACAAAAGAAGCCTGTTAATCTCGGAAGTTGTTACAACAGACGCCACCAGTCCTATTGTGATACGACTGCTGCAACACCTGCTGATTAGAATGCTGGCTCACGATGTTGATGAAGGAGAATTCAAGATTTTGTATTAATGATATCTAACGAACAACCGGAGAATAGAGGATTCTCAAGACTGTTCTGTGTTTGAACACTGAACGACTCTGACTTTAAATAGCAGAGCTTTTGTAATGTAAAGGGTTGTTAGTCTTTTTCCTTGAACTAAAGAAAGGAGCGATTATTGTACACATACATCTTTTTGGCAATTGAATGAAGAAGTAGATTGAATTTCTTTAGCAGACTGTAACCTATCTTTTTGAGTGGATTCAGTGAGAAGGAAAGGGCCCACCTTCCTCACCGATTCCCCTTTGTTTCGAATTCTAGATTTAGTCATTTTCATTGCAAATGGTTTAACTGTTAGATATTTTTGAATACAACTGCTGTTACAATTTAGTTCCTTCTTGGTAAATGCGCATAAACTTGTCTCATGAGAATTAGAAGTCAGTTGCTGAACATGGCTGGAGAACTGCTTTTCCTTTTTCTGCATTAGGTTAAAATCTTGTTTTGAAGAATTAAAAGTGTGAAGTAGCTTCTTGCAATAAGTAGATTTCCCTTCAGCAATAGTATAGAATTTCTTCCTGCAAAAGTAAATTAGAAAGTTAGATTAAGGTAGGCAATTCATGGTTTTTGTAGATTCATCAGTTTAGATTGCAATTATGATTTTAAGTCTATAGCACTCGAGCTCTATCAACACAATTGTGTTAGCAATAATGTTTGTTTGATTTGTTAAAAAGAACTTCCCTACTACAATTAGATTAGAGATGCTTTCATAATCTAGCATAGATTGTGCAGAATTATCTTGAAATAATAGACTTCCCTGGGTTGACAATTTATATTGAACACTTTGATTTTCCATTCAATTAGACAATTAAAGTGCCCAACAACATCATTGGGGAAAAAAGGGTACATGTTCACCAAGAAAAGATCCAAGCTATAATTGATTGCCCTAGATTTAAGACACTTACAAAAATCAAGGGATTTCTTGGTATTTGGAGTTATTACAGGAGGTTTGTTAAGGTCTTCTCTCAATTAGGTGCACCTTTGATTGACTTGACCAAAAAGGGCGCATTCAAGTGGAGTGAAGAGGCAAAATTGACCTTTGACAAAATGAAGAAGGTAATGAGCATATGTCCTGTACTATATTTACTAGACTTCTCTCAACCATTCATTTTGGAGTGTGATGCATCAGGTTTAGGGATTGGAGATATACTCATAAAGAATAGACATCCTATTTCATATGAGAGCCAAAAACTAAGAGGGTCTGAGTTTCTATACACGATTTATGAGAAGGAAATGTTAGCTATAATGCATGCATTGGCCAAATTCAGACAATATTTGGTGGAGGAAAAATTTGTGGTCAGGACAAATCATAATAGTCTCAAGTACTTTCTAGAACAAAAGGACCTCAATGAGAGACATTAAAAGTGGGTGAGTAATATACAGGCTTATAAATTTGACATAGAATATGTCAAGGGAAAAAAATGTGGTAGTAGATGCCTTGTCTATAAGACCCTCAACTTATTCCATGTCAGAGATATCAGTTGATTGGAAATCACACCTATTGGTAGAGTATTCAAAAACTAAGTTTGCATGAGAATTAATGGATGTACATGCTCATGATGACATGTACATGATCGTAGATGATGTCATCTATTATAAGGGGAGGATTTATCTGGTTCCTGATTGTTTTTTCAAAAACAAGGTACTACAAGCATTTCATAATTCATCATTAGCTGGGTATCAGGGCTTCCTTAAGGCATATAAACAGATCAGAGAAAGATTCACTTGGAAATGCCTCAAGGAGGATGTCATGCACCAGATTAGGGAGTGTGTCACATGCCAAAAAAATAAAGATGAACACACCCACCCAACAAGTTTATTACAACCTCTTCCTATTCTAGAGCACAAATGGGAGAGTGTATCCATGGACTTCATTACAGGTTTGCCACAGATACATGGTAAGTATTACATTTTTGTAGTAGTGGATCGATTGACCAAGTTTTCTCATTTTTTTTTCCATCTCCATATATTACAATGCATCTCAAGTTGCAGTTTATTCTTCAAGGAGGTCATCAGGTTGCATGGGTTTCCCAAGACTATTGTGAGTGACAGGAACAATAGGTTTATGCACACGTTTTGGCAAGGAATATTCCATCTAGTTGGCACAAAATTAACCCCCATCACTAGATATTATCCACAAATAGATGGCTAAACTGAAATAGTCAACAAGTGGGTGGAGGGGTATCTCATGAACTATGTGACATGTCAACATAATGCGTGGTTTAAGTGTCTATAATTGGGAGAATATTGTTACAACACCACTCATCACATGTCCATTGGTATGTCTCCCTTCCGCGCCTTATATAGTTACGATCCTCTCACTTTTAAAGAGATAGTGTTTGGATATTTTAGAGCTCCTATAGATAAGGAATGGATACAAAAAATCCAAGACATATCGAGAGAGCTCAAAGACGATTTTCAAATAGCTCAAAACCAATAGAAACTATATACAGATAGAAACAGGGTGGAGTGCACTTTTGGGGTAGGGTACTTAGTCCATATAAGGCTCCAACCATACATGCAAGAAACCATGAAGAAAAATGGCGCTGAGAAAATCAAACCCCGCTTCTACGGTCCCTACATGGTAAGGAGAAAAGTGGGGGCAGTTGCATATGAGTTAGAGCTACCACATGGAAGTAAAATCCATAATGTATTCCATGTTTCCTGCCTAAAGAGGGCATTGGGACATCATATCATTTCTAATAAGGAATTGCCTCTAGTAGATGATGAAGGTCAAGTGATTTTAATTACAAAGGAGATATTAGAGGTAAGGGAGAAAAGGTTGAGGAACAAGGTTATCCGGGAATATTTAATTAAATGGAAAAATTTTCCAATTGAGGATGCTACTTGGGAAAATGAACAGGTGCTGCAACATAAATATTTAGAATTGCTTGTGGAAAAGCAATTTCTAGCAGGGGAGACTGTAATGTACCATTCCAAGTGACAAGGGTCTTGAGAGACTTTGTAGTCTAGTTTTTCCCTCTATACTATAGTCTCATAGAAATAAAAAGGGAATTAAGAGGCCCAAAAGGAGTCACTTAGGTATTAAAGTTATATTTTTCAAGTGACTTTAGTAAACAAAAGAAAAATTAAGATAATTGGATAAGTGGGGAGAAGAAAGTGAATAGATTTAAAATCCAATTAAATAATTTAAGTAAAGATTAAAAGATGGGATAAAAGAGAGGGAGGGCGCCTCACTCATCCATTCTTGATCATTTTATATTTTCACTTGTGAGCTTGAGAGCTTGGGAGTTTGAGGGTTTTGTCTCACTAAACCCTAGAGATTAGCAAGGAGGTGAAATATTCCTTTGTTCCTGATCCAAGTTTGGTCAAGGTGGTGAAATATCCCACCCTCACCATTCTATTCAGTTCAGTTCAGTTTCAGTAGTGTGTTGTTGAAGCAGGGCACAACTTTGGGGGTTTTCTGGAGAGAGGGCGTACTTTGGAGTAATGAAAAATTCTATTTGGACAAAGGAAGACATATCTGAGGCTAGACATACTCCGGGAGGGTTTTCCATCACCCTAGTGTTGATCCCGATTATTTTGAGCACGAAATGAGAGGGAAGATATAATAAAGAAATATATTGAGATATTGCAAAAGATCCAATAATGTAGCAAATATATATCAGATATATATATAACAAGAGGTACATATACACAATAATACACAATTTCTATTAGTGAGTGAAATGTATAGAACTGTAAAATTACAGAGTGAAAAATTCGCTAGAATGGTGACAACTTATCTCTGAGAAGAGATGTGACGTCTATGCTCATTCACAAGAAGATGAGTACAATGAGGCTCTAAAGACCTTTTAAACATAAATGAAAAACCCAAAACGTCCAAAAAAATAGCCCTAGGAAGATGAAAATCCAAAATGTTTGTGGCCCCAATTTGGAGATGAAGCGCCAAAAGTCATGTGGGCCCCGATGGGTTAAGTTGGTATACCAACTTCCCAGGGTCGTAAATTTTGCATACGATCTCCATTTTAGGCGCATGATAGCTCTTTCAAAATGTCTATCTGAGGACTACATATTACGCTGTCAAACTCTAACTCCATATAAAAATTTTCGTTGGCGAGCTCCGAAAACGCTGTTTAGGGCCTCAAAATGGCCCCGAAAGTTTAGGACTCGAAAATCTAAGAAATAAATGCCAATGATGAAAACTGCATGTGAGATAATTGGAATAGGTGGGTGGCCATCGATATCCATCTAGATCAATCCTCCCCCCTTAGAAGGCAATGGTCTCCATTGCATTGAGTTCCCGTGGGAGATGGGAATGCATTTGCTGAATTTGAACTTTGGTGAGATACTTGCCTTGCTAGAGAGGTTGCATTGCTTGGATTGTGGAAGGCTGTCTTGAACCAAATGTTGGAGGGGTTGGAAATTTCTAACCAGTCTGACTGCATGAGATGACTGTGTGCAGAAGGAATCTTTGTGATTTGCTTCAATTTTTTCGACCTGCTTCTGCTAGATAGAGGGGGATTGAACCAAGGCCGTAGTGGTGATAGTGTCCTTCTATTCACTTCCTTCCTCAATCGCAAAGAAGCTAAAATTCATCATATTATAGAAAAAAAATCTGCATTTTTGTGTCGAAACGATAGTCAGAACTACCTTTGGTATCCTGTAGAGATGATCCCCCAGAGTCACAATGACACTACGGGGTCAAGACTCATAAACAACATGACACTTCCACATATATGCCTGGCCCAAAAGAACATCACAGACATCCAACAAGGAAACATCACATAATACCTCATCCTTGAAGGGTTTGATGCTGTAGGACATTCGGTATTGTTGGATGACACAGAGACATCGTTCCCTACGAAGCCACCCGACGTTGTATGGCTGCGGGTGTAATGTTGTTGGAAATTCCAACTGTTTGACGACCTCTACTGATATGAGTTTCTTTTGGCTTCCGCTATCAACAATGAAATGCAACAAGATCCCCTTCATCGACATCTGTGAATGGAAGAGGTGCTCCCCCTCTTCAGGATTTGCTGGTGCTTCTGATTGGATTGTTGTGGTTGCGACAGTGGAAGTGGGGTCTGCATCGATGATCTGTCCCCTTCCATTATTTTCTAAATCAGACTCTGAATCCAGGTTTGGATATTTTTCTTTGATCTCAGAAACTGATGACTGTTTTGAACGACATTCATCGGTGTTGTACTAGGGGATTTTGTGGAAATCACACCACTTTCCAGTGTCATTCTTTATCTTTCCCTTACCCTTATTTTCTTGTGTCTTGGACTAGTTTTCGAGAGGTTGTTTGTTAGACTTGTCTTTATCATACTTTTGTTGTTGTAGATTTCCAGACTAGAACTCTCGTTTGTTATGGTGCTTAAATTTCTGCTCAATTTTGATAGCATATCGATAAGTAGCTCCTAGCGATGAGATGTCTAGAAACTCCGTTTCATTTTGGATGTACCTGTGTAGAGCCCCATGGTATTTTTGAACCAAATGTTGCTCAGAATGTTTGATACACAACTTGGTGTGCAATGTATGGAAGGTATTGGTGAACTCTGACACTGCTTTGCCCCTCTGTTGACGCAGTGTGGTCCATATCATGTATTGGTCTTCGTAGTTTCCAACATGGTAACATTGTTCCTTGATGACATCTACGAAAGATTCCCAAGTGGGTTCAGCCTCATAAATTCCATACTCCTTTGTGGAAATTTGCTCATAGTAAATTTCCCACCAATTTTTGACATGGGGGAGAGCCTTAAGGAGCACGGAGGTGATCTTGTCCCTATCGAAAAAATTATGCACAAAGAAATAACCTTCTACAAGATTTAACCATTTTTCCATAGCATCTGCATCTATTTGACCTATACGAGAATATCAAAAATAAATTATTTCTTGAAAGGAGAGATGCCTCCAAAGTGGCTGCTTGATGAAGACACATTTGATATTATCGACTGRCATCGAAGGATTTGGAAAAAAATCTCCATCATTTCGTCCCTCTACCACGTGAGAGATTTCTCCAACAACAGATTAATAGAATATTCTAATTCGTTGTTTTTATTTTCTTCCACCATGGAGGGTTTCTTGGGTGTGCGAGAGCGATTGTCCTCAAGAGAGACAAGCTCGAGCCCCAACTTTCTATACTTGGAACTCATCGGGGAAATGTACTGAAAAATGACCAAGAGCAGCCTGCTTTGATACCATTGATCCAGATTATTTTGAGCATTAAATGAAAGCGGAGATATAATAAAGAAATATATTGAGATATTGCAAGAGATCGAATAATGTAGTAGAGATATATCATATATATATATAACAAGAGGCCCATATATACTTTAACACACAATTTCTATTAACGAGTGAAATGTACATAACTGTAAAATTACAGAGTGAAAGACTCACTAGAATGGTGTTAGCTTATCTATGAGAAGAGATGTGACGACTACGCTCATTCGCAAGAAGATGAGTACAACGAGGCTCGAAAAGCCTTTTTAACATAAATGAAAAAAATCTAAACATAAAAAAACTTATCCCCCGGAAGATGAAAATCCAAAAGGTTTGTAGCCCTAATGTGGAGATGAAGTGCCAAAATTCATGTGAGCCCCAATGGGGTAAGTTGGTACAACAAATTCTCGGGGTTGTAATTTTTTCATACGATCTTCGTTTTAGGCGTACGATAGCCCGTTGGAAATGTTTATCTGAGGAATACACATTGTGCTATCAAACTTTAACTCCATAAATATTTTTTCTTTGGTGAGCTCGAAAAACGTTGTTTAGTGCCTCAAAACGGCCCCGAAAGTTTAGGACTCAAAAATATAGGAAATAAATACCAATGATGAAAAATGCATGTGATCCAGTTGGAATAGGTGGGTGGCCATCGATATACATATGGATCAATCCTCCCCCCTTAGGAATAAATGGTCTCCATTGCATTGAGTTCTCGTGGGATATGGGAAAGCATTTGTTGAATTTGAACCTTGGTGAGCTACTTGCCTTGCTAGAGAGGTTGCGCTGCTTGGCTTGTGGAAGGCTGTCTTGAACCAAATGTTGAAGGGGTTGGACATTTCTAACCAGTCTGACTGCATGAGATGACTATGTGCAGAAGGAATCTTTGTGCTTTGCTTCAATTTTTTCAACCTACTTCTGCTGGATAGAGGGGGCTTGAATCGAGGCCGTAGTGGTGATAGTGTCCTTTTGTTCACTTACTTCCTGAATCGCGAAGAAGCTAAACTTCGTTGTATGATAGAAAAATTTTCTGCACTGTTGTGTCAAAACAATAGTCGGAACTACCTCTAGTATTCTGTAGATATGAGCCCCTAGATTCACAATGACACTACGAGGTCAAGACTCATAAACAACATGACACTTCCACATAAACGCCTGGCTCAAAAGAACATCACATACATCCAACAGAGAAACATCACATAATACCTCATCCTTGAAAGGATTGATGCCGTAGGACATTCGATATTGTTGGATGATGCAGAGATATTGTCCCTGACGAAGACACCCAATGTTGTATGACTGCGGGTGTGGTATTGTTGGAAATTCAAACTATTTGACGACCTCTACTGATATGAGTTTCTTTTGGCTTCCACTATCAACAATGAAATGCAATGGGATCCCCTTCACCCACATCTATGAATGGAAGAGGTGCTCCCCCTCTTCAGGATCTGGTGGTGCTTGTAATTGGATTGTTTTGGTTGCGATAATGGCAGTAGGGTTTGCGTCCATGATTTGTCCCCTTCCATTATTTTATGAATCATACTCTGAATCCAGGTTTGGATCTTTTTCTTTGATCTCAGAAACCAATGATTGTTTTGAGTGACATTCATCGGTGTTGTACTACGGGATTTTGTGGAAATCACACCACTTTCCAGTTTCATTCTTTATCTTTCCCTTACCCTTCTTTTCTTGTGTCTTGGACTAGTTTTCAAGAGGTTGTTTGTTAGATCCGTCATTATCATACTTTTGTTGTTGCAGATTTCCAGACCCGAATTCTCGTTTGTTCCGGTGCTTAAATTTCTGCTCGATTTTGATAGCATATCGATAAGCAGCTCCTAGCGATGAGATGTCTAGAAACTCCATTTCAGTTTGGATGTACCTTTGTAGAGCCCCACGGTATTTCATAAGAAAATGTTACTCAAAATATTTGATACACAACTTGGTGCAGAATGTATGGAAGGTATTGGTGAACTATGGCACTGCTTTGCCCCTCTGTTGACGCAACATGGTCCATCTCATGTACTGGTCTTCGTAGTTGCCAACAGGGTAATATTATTCCTTGACGACATCTACGAAAGATTCCCAAGTGGGTTTAGCCTCGAACATTCCATACTCCTCTGTGGAAACTTGCTCAGAGTAAGTTTCCCACCAATGTTTGACATGGGGGAAAGCCTTAAGGAGCGTGAAGGTGATCTTTTCCCCGTATAAAAAATTGTGCATAGAGAAATAACCTTCTAGTAGATTTAACCATTTTTCCATAGCATCTGCATATGTTTGACCTTCAAATACGAGAATATAAAAATTAACTTATACCTTGAAAGGAGAGATGCCTCCAAAGTGGCTGCTTGATGAAGACACATCTGCTGTTATCGACAGGCGTCAAAGGATTTGAGAAAAATTCTCCATCATTTTGTCCCTCTATCGTGTGAGAGCTCTCTCCAACAAAAAAATAATAGAATCTTTTAATCTGTTGTTTTTATTTTCTTCCGCTATGGAGGGTTTCTTGGGCATGCGAGAGCGGTTGTCCTCAAGAGAGACAAGATCGTGACCCAAATTTCTATACTTGGACCTCGTTGGGGACATGTACTAAAAAACGACCAAGAGCAGTTTGCTCTGATACCACTGATCTAGATTATTTTGAGCATGAAATGAGAGTGGAGATATAATAAAGAAATGTACTGAGATATTGCAAGAGATTGAATAATGTAGCAGAGATATATACGATATATATAACAAGAGGCACATCTATACTGTAATACACAATTTCTATTAATGAGTGAAATGTACATAACTGCAAAATTACAGAGTGAAAGACTCGCTAGAATGGTGTCAACTTATCTATGAGAAGATATGTGACGACTACGCTCATTTGCAAGAAGATGAGTACAATGAGGCTCGAAAGGCCTTTTTAACACAATTGAAAAAACCTTAAACATCCAAAAACTTAGCCCCCGGAAGATGGAAATCCAAAAGGTTTGTGGCCCTAATGTGGAGATGAAGTGCCAAAAGTCATGTGAGCCCCACTAGGGTAAGTTGGCACAACAACTTTCCAGGGTTGTAACTTTTGCATGTGATCTTCGTTTTAGGCGTACGATAGCTCATTTTAAATTTCTACTTGAGGAATACACATTATGCTATCAAACTCTAATTCCATATCCAATTTTTCTTTGGTGAGCTCCAAAAATGTTGTTTAGGGCCTCAAAACGGCCCCAGAAGTTTAGGACTCAAAAATCTAGGAAACAACTTCCAATGATGAAAAACGCATGTGAGCCAGTTGGAATAGGTGGGTGGCCATTGATATCCATCTGGATCAATCTTTCCCCCTTAGGAAGCAATGGTCTCCATTGCATTGAGTTCCCGTGGGAGATGGGAAAGCATTTGTTGAATTTGAACCTTGGTGAGTTGCTTGCCTTGCTAGAGAGGTTGTGCGGCTTGGCTTGTGGAAGGCTGTCTTGAACCAATTGTTGGAAGGGTTGGGAATTTCTAACCAGTCTGATTGCATGAGATGACTGTGTGCAGAAGGAATCTTTGTGATTTTCTTCAATTTTTTCGACTTGCTTCTGCTGGATAGAGGGGGCTTGAACTGAGGCCGTAGTTTTGATGTCCTTCTGTTCACTTCCTTCCCAAATCACGAAAAAGATAAACTTCGTCATATGATAGAAAACTTTTCTACACTGTTGTGTCAATACAGTTGTCGAAATTACCTTTGGTATCCTATAGAGATGATCCCCTAGAGTCACAATGACACTACGGGGTCAATACTCATAAACAACACGACACTTTGACATATATGCCTGGCCCAAAAGAACATCACAGACATCCAACGGGGAAACATCACATAATACCTCATCCTTTAAGGGCTTGTTGTCGTAGGACATTCGATATTGTTGGATGACGCAGAGATATCATCGTYTACGAAGGCACCCGACATTGTATGGCTGTGGGTATAGTGTTGTTGGCAATTTCAACTATTTGATGACCTCTACTGATATGAGTTTCATTTGGMTTCCACTATCAACAATGAAATGCAATGGTATCCTCTTCACCCACATATGTGAATAGAAGAGGCACTCCCCCTCTTCAGGATCCGCTGGTGCTTCTGATTGGATTGTTGTGKTTGCAACAGTGGCAGTAGGGTCTGCGTTGATGATCTGTCCCCTTCCATTATTTTCTAAATCATACTCCGAATCCAGGTTTGGATCTTTTTATTTAATCTCAGAAACCAATGATTGTTTTGAGCGACATTCATAGGTGTTGTACTAGGTGCTTTTGTGGAAATCACACCACTTTCTAGTGTCATTGTTTATCTTTCCCTTACCCTTCTTTTTCTATGTCTTGGACTGGTTTTCGGGAGGTTGTTTGTTAGAGCCGTCTTTATCATACTTTTGTTGTATCAGATTTCCAGACCCAAACTCCCATTTGTTCTGGTGCTTAAATTTCTGCTCGATTTTGATAGCATATCGATAAGCAATTCCCAACGATGAGATGTCTAGAAAATCCATTTCAGTTTGGATGTACTAGTGTAGAGCCCCACGGTATTTCAGAACCAAATGTCGCTCAGAATATTTGATACATAACTTGGTGCGAAATGTATATATGGTATTGGTGAACTCTGGAACTGCTTTTCCCCTTTGTTGATGCAACGTGGTTCATCTCCTATACTGGTCTTCATAGTTTCCAACATGGTAACATTCTTCCTTGACGACATCTACGGAAGATTCCCAAGTGGGTTCAACCTCAAACATTCCATACTCCTCTATGGAAATTTTCTCATAGTAAGTTTCCCACCAATGTTTGACATGGGGGACAACCTTAAGGAGCACGAAGGTGATCTTTTCCCTATCAAAAAAATTGTGCACAGAGAAATAACCTTCTAGTAGATTTAACCATTTTTACATAGCATCTGCATCTATTTGACCTTCAAATACAAGAATATTAAAATTAACTTATACCTTGAAAGGAGCGATGCCTCCAAAGTGGTTTCTTGATGAATACACATTTGTTGTTATCGACAGGCGTCGAAGGATTTGGGAAAAAGTCTCCATAATTTCGTCCCTCTGTCGCGCGAGAGCTTGCTCTAACAACAGATTAATAGAATCTTCTAATCCGTTGTTTTTATTTTCTTCCACCATGGAGGGTTTCTTGGGCGTAAGAGAGTGATTGTCCTTAAGAGAGAAAAGCTCGAGACCCAACTTTATATACTTGGACCTCATCGGTGACATGTACTGAAAAACAACCAAGAACAACCTGCTCTGATACCACTGATCCAGATTATTTTGAGCATGAAATGAGAGCGGAGATATAATAAAGAAATATACTGAGATATTGCAAGAGATCAAATAATGTAGCAGAGATATATCAGATATATATAACAAGAGGCACATATATACCGTAATACACAATTTCTATTAATGAGTGAAATGTACATAACTGTAAAATAGAGAGTGGAAGACTCGCTAGAATGGTGTCAGCTTATCTTTGAGAAGAGATGTGACGAATATGCTCATTCACAAGAAGATGAGTACAATGAGGCTCGAAAGGCCTTTTTAACATAAATGAAAAAACCCTAAACATAAAAAAACTTAGCCCGCAGAAGATGAAAATCCAAAAGGTTTGTGGCCCCAATGTGGAGATGAAGTGCCAAAAGTCATGTGAACCCCAATGGGGTAAGTTGGTACAACAACTTCTCGGGGTTGTAACGTTTGCATACAATATTTGTTTTAGGCGTACGATAGCACGTTGGAAATGTCTATCTGAGGACTACAAATTATTTTGTCAAACTTGAACTCCATATACAATTTTTTCTTTGGTGAGCTCCAAAAATGTAGTTTAGGGACTCAAAATGCCCCCCGAAAGTTTAAGAATAAAAAATCTAGGAAATAATTGCCAATGATGAAAACTACATGTGAGCCAGTGGGAATAGGTGGGTGGCCATCAATATCAATTTGGATAAATACTCCCCCCTTAGGAAGAAATGGTCTCCATTGCATTGAGTTCCCGTGGGAGATGGGAAAGCATTTGTTGAATCTGAACCTTGGTGAGTTGCTTGCCTTACTGGAGACGTTGCACTACTTGTCTTGTGGAAAACCGTCGCGAACTAGATTTTGGAGGTGTTAGATGTTTTTAACCAACATGATTACATGTTATGACTATGTGCAGAAGGAATCTTTGTGCTTTGCTTCAATTTTTCTGACCTGTTTCTGCTGGATAGAGGGTTCTTGAACCGAGGTCGTAGTGGTAATAGTGTCCTGTTCACTTCCTTCCTAGATCGTGGAGAAGATAAAGTTCGTCATATGAGAGACAAATTTGCTTCACTATTAAGTCAAAACAGTTGTTGGAACTACCTCCGGTATCCTATAGATGTGAGCTCCTAGAGTCACAATGGCACTATGGGGTCAAGACTCATAAACACCATGACGCTTCCACATATATGGCTGACCCAAAGGAAGATCACAAACATTTAGGGGGGAAACATCACACAATACCTCATCCTTGAAGGGATTGATGTCGTAGGATAGGAGACACAATTGGCTGATGTGTAGATCTCATTGCTTGGCGAAGCCACCTGTTGTTGTATGGTTGTGGGTGTGGTGTTGTTGGAAATTCCAACTATTTGATGACCATTATTGAGATGATGTTATTTTGAATTCCAATATCAACAATGAAATGCAACGAGATCCCTTTCACCCACATATGTGAATGGAAGAGGCGCTCCCCCTCTTCATGATATGTTGGTGATTCTGATTGATTGTTGTGGTTGTGACAATGACAGTGGGGTCTGCGTCAATTATCTATCTCCCATTATTTTTTGAATCAGATTTTGAATCCAGGTTCAGATCTTTTTCTTTGATCTCAGCCACCAATGACTACTTTGAGTAACATTCATCAGTGTTGTGCCAGGGGATTTGATGGAAATCACCACTTTCCAGTGTCATTCTTTTTCTTTCCCTTACCCTTCTTTTCCTGTGTCTTGGACTGGTTTTTGGGAGGATGTTTGTTAGGGATGTCTTTATCATACTTTGGTTGTTGCGGATTTGAAGACTTGATATTTCGTTTGTTCTGGTGCTTAAATTTTTGCTCGATTTTGACAACATATCGAGAAGCAACTCCCAACGATGAGATGTCTAGAAACTCCATTTCAGTTTGGATGTACCTGTGTAGAGCCTCACGGTATTTCAGAACCAAATGTCGCTCAAAATATTTGATACCCAGCTTAGTGTGCAATGTATGGAAGGTATTGGTGGAATCCAACACTTATTGGCCCTTCTATTGGTGTAGCGTGGTCCATATCATGTACTGGTCTTCGTAGTTGCCAACAAAGTAATATTGTTCCTTGACAACATCTATGCAAGATTCCCAAGTGGGTTCGACCTTGAACATTCCAGACTCCTGTGTGAAAATTTGCTTACAATAAGTTTTCCACCAATGTTTAACATGGGGAAGAGCCTTAAGGAGCGCGAAGGTGGTATGGAAAATTTTTTCATAGAGAAATAACCTTCTAGCAAATTTATCCATTTTCCCAGAGCATCTACATCTATCTGACCTTCAAATACTAGAATATCAAAATTAACTTGTACCTTGAAAGGAGCGGTGCCTCAAAAGTGGCTACTTGATGAAGACACATATGTTGTTATTGGTAGGTGTCAAAGGATTTGGGAAAAATTATCCATCATTTCGTCCCTCTGTTGCGTGAGAACTTTCTCCAACAACAGATTAATATAATATTCTACTTCGTCATTTTTATTTTCTTCCACCATGGTTTCTTGGGCGTGCGATAGTGATTTTCCTAAAGAGATACAAGATCGAGACCCAACTTTCTATACTCGGACCTCGTCGGGGACATGCACTAAAAAATGACCATGAGCATCCTTCTCTGATACCACTGATCCAGATTATTTTGAGCACGAAATAAGAGCAAATATATAAAAAATAAATATACCAAGATATTGCAAGAGATCTTATAATGTAGTGTATATATATCAAATATATATAAAAAAATGCACATATATATAGTGATACACAATATTAATGAGTGAAATGTATAGAACTGTAAAATTATAGAGGGAAAGACTCACTAAAATGGTGACAAGTTATATCTAATAAGAGATGTGATGGATAAGCTCATTCACAAGAAGATGCGTAATATGAGGCTCAAAAGGATTTTTTTAAATTAAATGGAAAAACCCTATATATTCAAAAACCTATCCCCCGGAAGTTGAAAATCCAAAAGGTTTTCAGCCCCAATGTGGAGATGAATCGCCAAAAGTCATGTGGGCCCCAATGGGGTAAGTTGGTACAACAACTTCTTGGGGTCGTAACTTTTGCATACGATCTCCGTTTTAGGTGCACAATAGCCCGTTGGAAAGGTCTATCCGAGGAATACACATTAATATATAAACTCTTACTTCTTATATATTTTATTGTTGCAAGCTCCAAAAATGTTGTCTAGGGCCTCAAAACAACTCCAAAAGTTTAGGACTCAGAAATCTAGGAAATAACTGCCAATGATGAAAACTGCATGTGACCCAGTTGGAATAAGTGGGTGGCCAACAATATCCATCTATATCAATCCTCATCCTTTCGGAAGCAATGGTATCCATTTTGTTGAGTTCCCGTGGGAGATGGGAAAGCATTTGTTGAATTTGAACCTTGGTGAGCTGCTTGCCTTGCTGGAGAGGTTGCGTTGCTTTGATTGTGGAATGATGTCGTGAATCATATGTTGGAAGGATTGGACCTTTATAACCAGTCTAACTACATGAGATGACCATGTGGAGAAGGAATATTTGTTCTTTGCTTCAATTTTTCTGACCTGTTTCTACTAGATAGAGAGGGATTTAACCAAGGTTGTAGTTGTGATAGTGTCCTTCTGTTCACTTCATGCATGAATCGCGAAGAAGCTAAACTTCATCATATGAGAGAAAAATTTGTTGCACTGTTGTGTCGAAACAACAGTCAGAACTACCTTTGGTATCCTATAGAGATGAACCCCCAGAGTCACAATGACACTACGGGGTTGAGACTCATAAACAACAAGGCGCTTCCACATATATGGTTGTCCCAAAAGAACATCACAGACATCCAGCGGGACAACATCACACAATACCTCATACTTGAATGGATTGATGTCGTAGGACATGCGAAATTGTTGGTTGACGCAGAGATCTCGTCCCTGGCGAAGCAACTCGGTATTGTATGGTTGCGGGTGTGGTGTTGTTGGAAATTCCAACTGTTTGACGACCTCTGCTGAGATAAGGTTTGTTGAGGAAAAAGTATGGAATACCTTGATAATTTTCAGATCTTGCCTGGCTAGGAAAATATAGTTGGGAATGTCACCCGAGGTTTATAGCCTCAAAACTTTCACTCAATCCACAAGTATCAATTACAAAGGATCAAGGCTGATTTTATGATTTATATTTGTAACAATGTAAAAATAAAATTTAAACAAAGCTAGGTGAATGTATACATATTTTACATTGAAGTAAACATGGATACAAAAGCGAAAGGAAGAACCAAGTCATGAAAACACATGTATGAGACATAACAATAATCTGATTTTATTTCATTCTAAGATACAAAACTATATTTCTCTTTTACAAATCCCTACGAGGGTATGGACCAAAGTCAGATTTAGAATTCTCCGATGGGCACCATACAAAAAGACTCTGACAGTGAAATAAAACTGAAACTAATGATCTGGATCAACTTGCCACAAAATTATTACACTTGACTATGCAAGATATTCTTAATCAACCATGAAAATTAATTCATAAACAAACAAGAATACACAGATTATCAAGGATAAATCAAACACCTTTAAAACAAGCTGCTGAAATGTATGATTCAGTTCTGAATCCTGCTGCCTTCAATAAGACCCTGTTTTCATCAAGAGGATTAGGTTTTCAAGTAAACTCAGAAATGACTGAAAACTGAAGCTATCTCACTAACTAGAGAGCAAACCTTAGTGTTGTAGTTCCCCTTCCATTCCACCCCTTGTCTCTTCATTTGATTGATCTTTTATTCTCTCTCAATAAGTTATGGTAGTTGAAATATCTTTCTTTAGTTAAGTCAAATTAACTTAACCAATTAGTTTGAGACAAATAAATAATAATAACATATAAATAAGGGTCTTTAAATAATAAGTAAATAGGTGGGACCCCTTGTGACTCCTAATTATTTCCTTTTATAATTATTTGACATAACAAATATTCAAATCACTTAATTCAAAAATATCTCTTTGTAACTCCCACTTCATATATATATATGGTCAAATGCTAAATACCAACATAAGCATTATATCCAAGTTGTCCAAAAAATGCTCAAATGAATGTTGTTGTCCAAAACAATGTCAAATATATGTTTGTTGTTCAAAACTTTATCAAAAAAAATAAAATATATTGTCTTCAACATATAAAACAACCTCAATCATCAAAATCCATATTTACTATGTGAGGCATTAGATCTCTTCTCGATGTTGTCCCCTGCCTCTGTTACTTCTACCATTACTGCCCCTGTTGAAAAAAACTCATCTTGAAGCAAATATTCAACGAATCATGAAAAATTCTTAATAATCCATACATGAAACTCCACTTAAATAAATCAAGAGTTGGCTCTATTATTTACTACAAGACACATGCAATCCATCCATAAAAATTTCATCAATTAATTGCCATACAGACATGGGGTTGATAGGGTCATTGGGAGTATGGGGGGCTTGTATTGTGCATAAAATGATATAATGGAAGGGAAAATATACATGTATACTGTTCAAGCTATCATAAAAACAATCAATTGTGTATATAACCAACTCCCAAAATACCAATCATCAACTAACCTCCATATTATTTCTTTTATTCCCATACATACTTCTCCTTAAAAATGAGTCACAATAGAACATGGAGTGAAAAATGTAAATGGGGATAATGAGGGGAGTGTATTTTGTGTAAAAATGATATAATGGAAGGGAATCCTATGGTTATTGTTCTATCATTATCCATACCAAACAATGACATTTTCAAAATCAATTGAAATTCCAAACCCTTTACTGTTTCAAAATTCAAATTTAACACTTTGTTTCCAAAATTCTAGAACCGGTGTTTCACTTCAAGGCTGTTCATTTTTCATTTATAAATTGCATTGCACATAAATCATTTCATAATTTATTTCCCCAGAAACATTCAACAATGATAACACAACTTGCGCACAATAGAGTCAAGGAGACATAATATTCCAATAATCACAACCAACAATCGAAGAATGGACGGACTGAGGTCCACAACATTACTATTGGTACTCTCTTAACCACTACAGAGTTTCACAAAGTGGACCCAAAAGGGATCCCTGTGTATAACATAATTCCAAACTGAGATTTCAAATAACAAAGCCTCCAAAGTTCCTTTTTATTTTGGTTTGCAAAAACTCATTAAATGTATATATATATATTTCATCCACATAGATACTTTTTTCTCATAAAATCCAACACCTCAAGCATGCTAACACAACAGGTCCTATATATTAAACAATGTTTTTGCAACACTGTCATCACCTCAGCATTGCCACATAACAAACTATATAAAAACAATATAAGTTGGCTTAGCATTATTTCTAACATCGCACAATAAACAATCAACAAAACCCATAACTAAAAGAGAATGAACAATGCCTTTATCAAATGTTGGGTTGGCCACCCTTGCACCGTTTTTCAAATACAAGGTTTGATAAACAATCATCAACAGTGATGTGGTATAAGAGGATGAGCTGACCAATAGTTTGAGGGTTTGGCCAAAGGAATATCGTCAATAGTCTAGCACCACCATAAGTTTCCACAGTCGTATTTACAGAGCTTATACATGGGTGCGGACATGATAGCCATGAAATCCACACAATTAAATGACAAGCAAAGTCTAAAAATAATCCAAAGGATGCGAACAATGGTACCATTCTCATCAGACAGAGAGGAACCACCAAAAAGAAAACTAGAGGCAAGGCAGGCCCGAAAACTTCCAAACAATATATTTTTTCCACGGGTAAAGTAACAGAGCAAATACAGACAGTAAGAGATACCCATATAAATTTTTAATCCGAACAGTTTACATACAATGTCACAGAGACCAAACTTCACGAATAATCCATACACAGTCGAAAATCCCATAAAACTTTGGAAATGCACAGTCAGTGAGAAAATTTAAGAGCCAAATCTTGAATTAATTAAAGAGCAGAGTGAAAACTTCATGGATGGAGCAACAATAAACCTCATACCTGTGTGTAAAATTTTCCTAGAGGAATCGACCAGGTCTGTATTCCTCATTCCTCTTCCACGGCTGAACAAAGAGGAGTAGCAACAACCGAAAAAGAACAAATGCGAAATGGTTAGGGTGGCGTGCTCGAGGTAGGTTAGAGTGTTGTGCATTTAGTGCACATCGTATCTACACTTACACATTCATCCAAGGCCAATACGAGAAACTAAACATACAATACATCAACCACTAGCTCCAAATCGATTTAATGTAAGTCGAATACATCATAGTTTGCCGATGTTTCAAACTTACAAATGTGCCCACTCTTTCAAAACCCCAATGTAACATACATCAAGACTTGATAGGAATATTGTGTCCCAACCTTTAGACTTCCAATTTAAAAAATGCACACAACCCTTGTAGCATGAAATCAAGGTAATCACCATACCATACACTATATGTAAAAAAAATTGGAGTGTAGATCCTTCGCCAAACTAAATGCAGCATAATAATACTTGTGAGAGACATATAAGACAACACCATTTCCTCATTAGTTACATTACCCATACCATTCTGTGATAAATTATTTGGACAATGATTTAAAATCCAATAACTGYAGAGCTTGTATCATAACTCAGTCATAAACACATAAAACCATAAGTGTCGTATTTCCATCATAGACACACAAGGGGTCCCACCTATTAGTATATTGTTAAATATAAATAAATAATAAGGCGTTGCAACCATTTGCAAGCAGGTACCCTACGTTGATCTTTTGGGMATCAACAAACTGGCGACTCCACAAGGAAATCTGTTTCCAACAGATTAAGAACTTAGAATGTTTGGTTTTGCAGACCAGTGAAAATGGATCAAATCATCATTGACCATGTTGATTATGCAACAGGGGGAAAAATATGTCTTAAGGGAAATAATGATGCGGGATTATGGGAATAAATCATGAAAAGTGGTACATATGAGGGGATTTGGTCGTGTACGCATAACATTCGGTCATCCTCAGTCACAATGGTTCTTCATATTTCAAGGAGAAATTTTCTGATATGCTCTTTTGAATCTCAGGATAGAGGGAAGAAAGGGATAGCAAAAAAATAAGGAAGAAGACCAAATCATCTATCTAACAGTAGTACTGAAAGCAAAAAGCATTTTCATCGATGTCTAAAAGGAGGACATCATGACGGTTGTGTAAAATTTATTGTTATTGATCAACAATACTTACAAAATGACATTGTAGACTTTATCTCAACAAAAGATCATGCAATCTAAACAGAACATAAAAAGCGAAAGACAAAACTAAATAAACTAAAAACCCAATTTATTATTTATGTACAAAGGAATGGAAAAACATTCTTGGAGTCAGGTAGGATGACATTTTGCATAGATAAATGCATCATCTATTTTGGATGGATGATTAATGAATTGGAAGATGATGTATAAAGAGTGTCGATAACCCTGCCAACCAAAAAATGCATGTGGCAAGGGTAGTGGGCCTATCAAGATCCGAAAAAGTGATTACCATCTTGCAGGACCTGCCAACCAATAAGACGATATTTTAGCTTGATATTGGAAACATGAGCATGATCAATAACATTAGAATGACGGTTAGAAGTTTTGATGTTGAGGATGGAATTAATGGGCTCTTTGAGCATTATAAGGTCATCATTTACGATCTCCTGATCAAGAATATAACTACCATGCACTGAGGGAGAAAATAAAGGATTCAAATACATAGGAATCCCTTTAAATATATCATCATCAGAAGAAATCATGCATGCAAGGGAGATATGAATATCGTCATTGAATTCCTCAAACTCTTTGAATTGAAACAATGGGATTGTGAAGGAATTTTGCAATGTAAAATCTTGATTATCCTTATGGGAATTTTCAGAAGGAGAGTCAACATATGAATCCATATGGCCCCTTGAATCCCCTCTTTCATCATCTTCAGCATGGTCATGGGAAATATGAGGGATAGTGCTATTCAAATCAAGAGAATCCTCATTGCCGGATTCATCCATGAATATTACTTTATTAGACACAAGTTGATCCTGAGTAGGATATATTTCAAAAAGGTCATCATGAAAGGGGAAGACATCAAATAAAGCATTGTCAGAAGTAGGATTATTAGTCATATCAGGATAATAATCCTTACAATATTCCGTGAATATAGCACTACTAGATACATGATCATCCTCCTGCAGACTTGTTATGAAGAGAGAGGGATTTGTGTGATATTCATTTTATCCTTTATGAACAATCCATAGGTTAATTGTTTATGAGGACCATAGAAAAATTTACATCAAGGAGGATCAGGGATGCTTTCAGGTAGAAATTCAAAGTGATGAAATATAGGTGAAGGAGGAAAGTCGATAAGAAACTTTACAAAAATTGATTCTCCCGTGAAAATTTGACTCAATATTATACGTCTAGACCAGTCTCCTGCTTTACCATGGTGGGAAAGTGGAAACAAATCTGCATAAGTATGTATATCATAAACCCAAATAGATTTAAAGAATCTAAGGAAATCGTCAATATGGTTATGAGAAGATTCCCATAAGTTACCCTCGAAAAGAGGACAACTAACCATTGACAATGAGCTCAAATTAGATTTATACATGACCCCGCAAGATAGGATTCAATAGGTTCATAGAAAAAGAAAAAAACGAAGTTTATAAACATAAAATCATATAAACAATAAATACATAAATACAAAAAACCAGGGAAACAAGATAATGAGGCTTTTTTTTTTTTTTAATGAAATGTCCCCAGTATGGTCGGCAAATAAATGTTGAGGAAAAAGTATAGAATACCTTACTCAATCATTTTCAGATATTTCCTGGCTAGGAAAAGATAGTTGGGAATGTCACCCAGGGTTTATAGCCTCAAAAATTTCACTCAATCCACAAGTATCAATTACAAAGGATCAAGGCCGATTTTAAGATTTATATTTGTAACAATGTAAAAATAAATTTTAAACAAAGCTAGGTGAATGTATACAGATTTTACATTGAAGTAAACATGGAGACAAAAGTGAAAGGAATAACCAAGTCATGAAAACACATGTATGAGACATAACAATAATATGATTTTATTTCATTCTGAGATACAAAACTGTATTTCTCTTTTACAAACCCCTGCGAGGGTATGGACCAAAGTTAGATTTAGAAGTCTCCGATAGGAACCATACAAAAACACCCTGACAATGAAATAAAACTGAAACTAATGATATGGATCAACTTGCCACAAAATGTTTCCACTTGACTCTGCAATATATTCTTTATCAGCCATGAAAATTAATTCATAAACAAACAAGAATACATAGACTATCAAGGATAAATCAAACACCTTTAAAATAAGCTATTGAAATGTATGATTCAGTTTTGAATCTTGTTGCCTTCAGTAAGACCCTGTTGTCATCAAGAGGAATAGGCTTTCAGGTAAAATCAGAAATGAATGAAAACTGAAGTTATCTCACTAACTAGAGAGAAAATCTTAGTGTTGTAGTTCCCCTTCCATTCCACCCCTTGTCTCTTCATTTGATTGAGATTTTATTCTCTCTCAATAAGTTATGGTAGTTGAACTACCTTTCTTTAGTTAAGTCAAATTAACTTAACTGATTAGTCTAAGACAAATAAATAATAATAACATATAAATAAGGGTCTTTAAATAATAACTAAATAGGTGGGACCCCTTGTGACTCCCAATTGTTTCCTTTTATAATTATTTGACATAACAAATATTCAAATCATTTAATTAAAAAATATCTCTTTGTATCTCTCGCTTTATATATATATGCTCAAATGATAAATACCAACAGAATGTAATATAATCATGTCCCCAAAAACCATTATATCCAAGCTGTCCAAAAAATGCTCAAATGAATGTTGTTGTCCAGAACAATGTCAAATATATGTTTGTTGTTCAAAACTTTATAAAAAAAAAAATATTGTCTTCAACATATAAATCAACCTCAATCATCAAAATCCATATTTACTATGTAAGGCATTAGATCTCTTCTCACCGTTGTCCCCTGCCTCTGTTACTTCTACCATTACTGCCCTTGCTGAAAAAAACTCATCTTGAAGCAAATATTCAATGAATCATGAAAAAATCTTAATAATCCATACATGAAACTCCAATTAAATAAATCAATAGTTGGCTCTATTATTTACTACAAGACACATGCAATCCATCCATATAACTTTCATCAATTAATTGCCATACAAATAGGGGGTTGATAGGGTCATTGGGAGTATGGGGGGTTTGTATTGTGCGTAAAATGATATCATGGAGGGGAAAAGATACATGGATAGTGTTCAAGCAATCATAAAAACAATCAACTATGTATATAACCAACTCTCAAAATACCAATCATCAATTAACCTCGATATTATTTCTTTTATTTCCATACATACTTCTCCTTAAAAATGAATCACAACAGAACAAGGAGTGAAAAAATGTAAATGGGGATAATGAGGGGAGTGTATTTTGCGTAAAAATGATATAATGGAAGGGACTCCAATGGTTACTTTTCTATCATTATCCATACCAAACAATCCCATTTTCAAAATCAATTAAAATTCCAAACCCTTTATTGTTTCAAAATTGAAATTCAACACTTTGTTTCCAAAATCCTAGAACTGGTGTTTCACTTCAAGGCTGTTCATTTTGCATTTAGAAATTGCATTTCACATGAATCATTTCATAATTTATTTCCCCAGAAACATTCAACAATGATAACATAAGTCACGCACAATAGAGTCAAGGAGACATAGTATTCCAATAATCACAACCAACAGTCGAAGAATGGATGGACTGAGGTCCACAACATTACTATTGGTACTCTCTTAACCACTACAGAGTTTCACAAATTGGACTCAAAAGGGATCCTTGTGTATAACACAATTTCAAACTGAGATTTCAAATAACAAAGCCTCCAAAGTTCCTTTTTATTCTAGTTCGCAAAAACTCATTCAACACATATATATTTCATCCACAAAGATACTCTTTTCTCATAAAAATTGAACACCTAAAGCATGCTAACACTTTAGGTCGTATATCTTAAACAATGTTTTTGCAACACTATCATCACCTCAACATTGCCACATGACATACTGCATAATATAT